>JABSNV010001078.1:80000-94084 GCA_024085815.1 Flaveria linearis | reverse complement strand
GTCTTCAGTCTTTGTCTTCAGACTTGTGCATCAGTTGTTGATCTTCAGTTCTTCAGTACTTCAGCTTTTGATCTTCAACACTTGCTTCAGTACTTGGGATCTTCAGCTGTTGTTTCTTCAGATCTTTGATCTTCAGCTGTTGAAGTCTTCAGTCTTTGTCAAACTACTGATGAAGCTTTCAGCAGTTATTGTGATGTCTTGTGGGACTTAGAGGTTTTTCTGATCTGGCTCATCGGTTTTTTGGTCCAACACATCTCCCCCTGAAACAATGCAGCCAAAACCTCAAGCAATTTATTGTCCCACTATTGAGGCAGGAAGATTGGTCTTTTTCCTTCTTGATCAGATTAGAAGATGACCCAATTAAGCACTGGCCTGGGAAGAGGTCTTAAGAATTTGTTTGGCATAGTATGGATGGGAACTCTGTTTTGGGGAACTGGACACAGAGTTGTTGTCCCATCCATAAGACCTACTTCCCAACTATGAACCTGTAGGATTCTCGGGTGTAGGCCTCTAAAAACATCACTTGTTTCCTCCATGGTAAGCACTTCTGCCTCACCTTTAAAGAATCCTTCAGGCCCATAGAGCTCTGAGATGTATTTGGCCTGTTTACCACTTTTGAGCTCCACAGTTGTTAGGCCCTATAGGCGAATTCATCTGGGTGATTACCCTCTAAGAACAACTGGAGCTCATTTCTCTGAGGTTTCTCAACCTCTTGTAGACTAACCCCTTTTTAACAACTCTGTTCTCCAACATTTGTGGTGGGAGGTTAGCCTGATAGGTTTTCTTGAAATCTTCTATGATGTCCTAGGGTCATATTACAATGGCCAAGGAGATCTCTTCACCTACGATCCTTTTCACTAGGCCATTGTATCTCTTTGGTATATCTTTCTTCATAATCTGCGAGACACCCTGGGATCAGGCGAAATACTCACTTTGTCCTTTGAAATTGGAATGTATGCCTTAAGTGAAATATCTCAGAGCTTGTTTCCTCATGTTTATGATTGATGAGGTAGCAGCATAGCTTTATTTACTCTTTTCAACAGCTCCTCATCATGTAGCCTATGCTGCTGTTCTTCTTCAAGCTTAACCTTCACAGCTTCCATCTGTGAGGTGGGAGTGATGGGTATAGGTTTGGCTTTGGGTAAAGATATGACTGCAGAGAGAGGCAGCCTATCTTCCTCATCCTCCTCTTCTTCTTCTTCTTGTAGCCTCAACACCCTTCTCTTCTCTGCAAGGGTGTATCATCGGCAATGGGTTTTGATGGGATGGGGTGGTTTGTGGGTTGTGGGTTCGGTAGGTGTTGGTGTGGGAGATTGGGCAGGCTTTGCTAGTAATCTAGAAATGAGGGAAGGTTTAGTCTGTTTGACTAGCAAAGTCTGTTCCCAGCACCGGCTTGACAGGGTTCTGCGACCAGTCCCTTGGTAAATTCACCAGCTGAACAGATCTTGGTGGCTATAGCCAAGATTCTGTCCCTGGTCCAAGCTCTCACATCTAGGACTGGTCTCCCCTGGTACTTCGAAATGAACCTAGTCATAGCATCGAGTCTCTTTCTCTGCTCTTGGCTATGACTAGTCCATCGGTATTCTATCTCCTTATCTCCAACTTCCTAATTTCCTGATCTAGCATGGCAGTGTCCTTGTCAAAGCCTTGCTTGAACAGCTGATCAATGATAGAGTCCATTGATGGCTATGCTCAGCATCAGTCTCCTTGACCAGGACTGCTAGATCAGTTCCTCTCCTTCTCTCCCTTCTTCTCTCCTTTCTTCTTTTTGTAAGTGACATGAAATCCTTTTGGATTTAAGCCACTTTAATCTGTTCAGCTCTCTCCTCCCTCTCCTTCTCTTCCCCTTCACCCTCTCAGTCTCCTCAACCACATCCCTCTTGTTTTCCCCTCTTTCCCAACTTCTTGCTCCTCCTCTACCTCTTCCTCTTGGCTTTCACTGATGTCTCCCCTTTTTGGTTGCATTGGTTAGGGTTTGACTATCAGAAAGCGTTTTGGCCATAGCAGCCTCCACCATGGGCTGTATGTGAGGGAAGCCTCTCATCAAGGGTTTTCATCACAATGTCTGTGATATTGGTGTGATGAGAGGCAGGGATTTTTGGAAGATAGCAACTAATTGCTCAGGAGGGTTCTGTTCCTGAGAACTAGTGCCAGAAGCAGGAGCAGGTGGCTGAGTTTGTGGGGGGAGTGGCTGAGTGTATGTGAGACCTTCAGGTGAAGGTGCCATCTGTGGGTGTATGGTGGCAGATGGACTTGATTCTTGCGAGATTTGGCAAGTAGCTCTTTGAGTCTACTCACCTCCTCCTGAAGAATGTGTTTGAGCAACTACATCAAAGAAGAAGCTCAGGTCATCATCATTGCACTGAATCACCTGACCTCCTGACTGTGTCAGGATGTACATGCACTGAGTGTGGCTCAGTAGTTTCATGTGCCCCTTTGTTGGTTCTGGGGACTTCCAGTCTCTGGATTGGATCCATCATCGGCAGTTGCCTCTGGTGAGGTCTTAGTGATGGTACCAGCTTCTTTCTGCTCAGATGTTGATGCAGGGGAAGTGGCAGCCTCACCAGATTGTCTTATCTCCCTAGCCATACTGGGAGATGAGACATGTGATTCTCGATGTTGTGGGCTCCCACTAACACTTGTTTCCACCCTCTCTTCGGTTGGAGATACCCCAGTTGTGATTGGTTTCTGGGTAGAGGGTAGAGTGTTAAGATGGGTCAACACTCTGCAATGATTAAAGTAGGGCTTTTAGGGGCGGGAGTATGTTCAGTCCCGAGGGAGGATCCGAGAAACTCTATTCCTAGGGCTAGCAGAGATGGGCTAGAAGCAGATTGCAAGGGGAGGAATGTGCTCTTCAATGGCAACCTCCTCAATTGAGAAAGGTTCCAGATGTGTGGCAGCCCCTGAAATGGTTACATCAGGCTCCTGTAAAGAGGAAACCTATGCGGTTGTGGTAGGTGGAGTCATGGTGACTGCTGGGAGAATCTGGCCAGCAGTCACTTCCTGCGTTTGTGTTGCAAGGGCATCCTCAGGGGACTCATCTCCCTGAGTAGCCTTTGTGGGTTTCTTTTTGGGTTTGGGCTTGGTGGGGACTTTAGACTTGGAGGTGGAGGCTGTGGGTTCTAGCTGCGTGGGTTTGCGCAGCTTGGCAGCTTTTTTGAGTGTCTGGTCGGTGTTGTGCCTGTAGTATACCTCAGCTAGTACAGCCATGGCAGGGACTCCAGTGCCAACTAGTCCCTCAGCGAAGTTGGCTCTCTATCATGGCCATAATGAACCGTGGATATAAATCCAACGGTTTGCAAATGGTTTTGAGGCCATGTCTTTGATTTCCAAAAATATTATTTCAGTAAAATTTAATGGCTGTTTCTCAAAGATAGAGTACAATACCTGTCGCCACCTTGTGGACATCTGGTCCCATGAGGATGTCTTCGGGGCCAGACAAACATTCACCATGTGGAAGATAAGTCGTTGTGGATCAGGGAAATGTTTCTTCAGCAAGGTGGAGGCAGAGAGATCACCCTGATAATCATGAGTAGTGAAAGAGAGATCAAGGGTGCCTTTGGGGTAGGCAGTTGGGAATGGTGGCATCCTCCAGCTTTAGGGTTTGTCGTATGATAGCTGGAGTGATGACCACGGGTTGTTGTTCATGGACGACTGGAGAGAGACCTCGTCGTCGTTTCTCTCCAGATTGAATGGTAACGTCGTCCAGAACTCTGATAGGGAATTGGCATGAATGATTGGATTTAATACGAAGGCCGTTTGGTATGGAGAATCGATCATAAGATCGATGCGTGATGGAACTTTGTCTAGAATCGTGACTTTGTGAGGTATGCGACACAGTTTTGTCGAGGCTTTAGTTGCATGGTCGCCATTAATGGTGTATAGGAGGTTTCAGAGTTTTTGAAATTTAGGTCAAATGAGAATGAAAAGCTCTGAAGGGTAGGTTGGGTATTTATAGGCTAAAAGAAAACTACTGAAGGTTTTGGTGTTAGTCATCAGTTGTTGAAACTACTAATGACGTGGTTTTAACCTTCAGAAGTTGTAACATCTGAGGACTGGTGTTAGTCATCAGTAGTTGTGAAACAACTGAGACCTTGGTTTTGTCCTTCAGATGTTGTAAACGACTGAAGACTTGTTGTTAGTCATCAGTAGTTATAAACTACTGAAAACATGGTTTTCATCTTCAGACGTTGTAACAACTGAAGACTTGGTGTTAGTCTTCAGTAGTTGTAAACTACTGACATCAGTAGTTATAAGCTACTGAAGAAGACATGGTTTTGCTTCAGTTGTTGTAAACAACTGAGGACTTGGTGTTAGTCATCAGTAGTTGTGAAACTACTGAAGACATGGTTTTGTCCTTCAGTTGTTTAGGGTATGAAACAGCAAATGTAGGTATCAGCTGAAGAGTAAAGTTACTCATCAGCTGTTTTCGTCAATTCGGTTGTTTCATTCTGACCTCCACATTACTCATCGGCTCTTGGCTGACTTTTAGATGTTTCATTGGCCCTTCAGCTCTTGTGAATATTTATTCTTCAGCTCTGGTGATCAGATGTTCATAAGTGCTGATAAAATAAATTATTCTTCAGAAGTGGTAAACAAATTGTCTTCAGTACTTATGTGTAAGATTACACATCAGTACTATGACCAAATTTGTTCTTCAGTACTTATTTGTGTGAAAAATTATATATCAGTAGTTATAACCACATCAGTAGTTGTAACTACATCAGCTGTTTTCAACAAATAATGTACTTCAGTACTTTGAATAATTTTAGTCTTCAGTAGTTGTGAAAATGCTGAAGACTAAATGATTCATCAGTACTTATATTTGACCTTTGCATACCAATGCTCATCAGTACTTGTGAACTGAGAGCATCAGTATTAGTCAAATTATTCTAGCTGCAGCATACCAAGCCTTAGTACCAAATTTGGAATGTGGCACTATCTAAAGGCTTATAAAGATGTCTGCAAGCTCATCAGCACTAGGCACAAACTTTGGATCAATCAGACCTTTTCATAGCAATCTCTTATAAAATGATGTCTGATCTCTATATGTTTGGTCCTAGAGTGCTGGACTGGATTTTTAACAATACAAAGAGCTGAAGCACTATCCGTAATGGAGTCTTAGTCTCTGTAATGCCATAATCCAAGAGTTGGTTCTGAAGCCAGAGTACATGAGAAGTACAACTTGCAGCAGCAATGTACTCAGCTTCAGCAGTGGATGTAGCATTGATGTTTGTTTCTACTCTGCCAAGAAACTAAATAATTGCCTAGGAATTGGCAACACCAGAAGTGGATTTTCTGGTGACTTTGCATCCTGCATAGTCACTATCAGAGAAAGCAACTAATTTGCAAGAATGCCCAGTTGAATACCAAAGACCTAGTGATTGGGTGCCCTGCAGATATCTAAAGATCCTTTTAACTGCAATCAATAGGATTCTTTAGGTGCAGCCTGAAATCTAGCACAGGCACATGTTGCAAACATGAGTTTGGTCTAGAAGCTGTAAGGTACATCAAGGACCCAATCATACATCGTAAGGGTTTCATCAACCGCTTTACCTTTCTGATCAACATCCAGTTGTGTGATGCTGCTCATGGGAGTAGAGCAGGGCTTACAGGTTGTAAATCAAACTTATTCAACAACTCTTTGTGTATTTGGACTGATGAATAAAGATTCCATCAGCCCTTTGTTTGATTTGCAAACCTAGAAAGAACTGTAATCCCCCATAGCACTCATTTCAAACTTTTGCTTCATGAGCTTTGTGAATTCATCACACAATTGTGGATCAGAGGATGCAAAAATTATGTCATCTACATAAATTTGAACAAGGAGCTTATGCTGTCCCACAGTCTTGATGAATAAGGTTTATCAATGGTGCCTCTAGTGAACTTATTTTCTAGAAGAAAAGTTGAGAGTGTCTCATACCAGGCTCTAGGAGCTTGCTTCAGCCCATAAGAGCCTTATCAAGCTTATACACCCAATCAGGATGTTTTTGTCCTCAAAGCCTGGTGGTTGCCACACATAACTTCCTCCTTCATTTTACCATATAATAAGGCACTTTTGACATCCATTTGATAAACCTTAAGACTATGAAAGGCAACATAAGCTAAGAAACAATCTAATTGCCTCCAGTCTGGCTACAGGAGCAAAGGTTTCATCATAATCGATGCCTTCCTCTTGTGCAAACCCCTGGACAACCAGCCTGGCCTTGTTCTTGACAATTTGGCCCTATTCATCGTTTTATTCCTAAACACCCACTTAGTGCCTATTGCACACTTACCTTGGGGTAAAGGAACAAGCTCCCACACTTGCTGTTTCTGAACTGAAGAAGCTCAAGCTGCATTGCTTCAACCCATCCATTGTCTCTTAAAAACATGATAATTATTTGGCTCTTGCTGACTGATGAAGAGAGCATAGAAGCAGAGTTGGACAATTGATTCCTGGTTGAAACTCCAGCATTGATATCACCAATGATTTGAGATGTGGTGATTCTTTAGCTCTTGATAGACTATAAGATCAGTGCAAGTGTTTGTAGGACTTTCAGCAGCAACAGATGGTGATGAAGATTCTTGAAACCATATAGGAGATGGCAGCTCAAATGAAGTAGAGCATGCAGAAATCTCATCAGCATTTGTTGTGGATGGGGCTGCTGAAGCTACAGGAGCATCAGGTTTAGTGGACTCAGGAAGGTGGTCACTAAACCTAAAAAGGTGAGTACTGGCTACATCATCATCAGTACCACCTGGTGGAGAACTGTTGACAGGCACAACAGCTGGAGGTTGATAAGGAACATATTGCAGTACGTCCAGATCAAACAACTCCACAGGGTTTTGTGGAATCTTGTCCTTTGGAGATTCATTGAACTTGACATGTAGAGTTTCTTCAACAATCTTTGTCCTACAATTGATAACTCTGTATGCCTTGCAAGTTGATGAATAACCAACAAAATACGCTGCATCCACCTACTAGCAAACTTCTGGAGTGGATTGCTAGTGTTGAGAATGAAACATGGACACCCAAAGGCTCTAAAGAAGGAAATCAGAGGGGCCAAATGATGAAGTACTTCATAAGGAGTCTTCATCAACCTCTGATTCACTAATGCTCTATTCTGCACATGGCAAGCTGTGTTGACAGCTTCAGCCCAAAAGGTCAGTGGCAATCCTGAGTCAGCCTTTTAGATCTATCTTTTTGGAAAGATCTAAGGCATATACTCTTCCAGTCCCGTTGGCCTTTAGGAGAGTTATTCATCCAACACCTTGTCAATCAAATTTAGAACTTTGGATGACAGAATCCGACAGTTCTGGCTTTTGAAAAGGGCAACATGGCCTTTATCACACATTTGACTGACACCAAGAGATTGTACTTGAGATTCTCCACATGGTTAACATCATCAAACCTTATTTTCCATTAGAAACAAAGCCTTTTCCAATGATGTAACCCTTTGCATCATTGCCAAAAGAAACAAATCCCTTCTTTCCTTGAGAGTAGTCATTAAGAAGGGATCTGCTTCCTGTCATATGCAGATCCTCCACTATCTACATACCAGATGCTTCTTTGGCATGTTGAAGAACCCTGCAATCATAACAACAAGTTAGTTAGTTTTAGAGACCCAAACCTTTTTGGTTTTGGGTCTGTTCTCAACAACAGGTGCAACACTAACAGGTGTTATGTGTGACAGCCTTAGGTGAAGAAGATGGTGTAGAAGAGGAACCCTTTGGCTTGGATTTCCTTTTCTGTGGTTTCAACACAGGAGCATCTAATTGGTTGACTCTTCCCATTAGATGCTGAACCATCATTACAAGTTGTGTCTGACTTTGTGATAAAGCTTTCAGCTCATCAGGCACATTGGGGCTTGCTGATGATGGATTCCTGTGTTGCACCATCTTCTTTTGAGCAACCTCAGCTGTTGCCTGAGTAACCCTACCTTCTTTTGGATTTGCTTTTGAGCTTAGGGGTTTCAGGCTTTGATGTTGCTAGTACAAACTTGGTCTCAAACTCATTTTTTATTGTGTTCATGTGCTCTTTAATTTTCTCCTTTTGTTTGAGTTTGGAACCTCTTTTGTACCAGCGATCATCAGTAAGATGATTGAACAAGCCACATATCTCACATGGCTTCTTCTTCATCTTATGTTGATCATCTATGAAGAGGATGAAACTGCTGAAGACTTGTTCTTCAGCTGTTTGCTGTCAGTACTTGTAGTTTTCTTCCTTGCAGTACTTACTTTCCGACATCCTCTTCAGTAGTCTTCAAATCCTTTCTATTGGTAGTTTCTTCTCTTCAGTACATGCAGTAGTTGGGGTTTGAACTTCAGGTGTTATCACTTGCTCTCCAGTACTTTCAGTACTTCTAGAGACAACACCTGAGTTGATCAACTTGTTGATCATGTGACAGTCAGCATTTGAACCATCAGCTGTTGTAGCATCAGCTGATTGGTTTTGGGAGGAAATGCTGACCTCTACCTCTGATGATGCTGTATCAGATAGTAAGTCGCATGATGAGAAGGATTGGTTATTGCTCTCTCCATCAGATTCAACTTCTGCTCTTGAAGTGAAATCTGTAGGAGGAGCAGTGTGATAAACCAATGCTAAACTTCATATTGGAAGCTGATTGCTTACTAAGAAGCATTTCAAAACCCTTGCAGGACTGCACCCATCGATCACACTCTACTTGGGTGGTTGCAAGAGTTTCCTTGAGGTCTCTGTACTTCTCTAGAAGTACATCTTCCCTAGCCTTATCATCTTTTATTTGGCATTTAAGCTTATAAATCTCATTATTTTTATCATTAAGTGCAGCTTCAAATTCAGCTTTTTTTTTGGAAATGGTTTGCTCTAGCTCAAGGTTTTTATCAATTAAAGCCACATTTGCCTCTCTAATAGAAGCAAATGCTGCTATGCATGAATCAGAACAAAGCTTGGCTTTAGCCTCAGAGGATACCTGTGATGATGGCCCATTAGCAGACTCCAGGGCCATGAGAGCAAGGTTCCCAAAAGGATGATCACCACCATGTTGACCAGCACCTTGGAATAGTTGTTCTTGACCAGATAAATCATCTGGTTAAACTACTCCAGTCAACAACTCCTGGTGTGAAGAAGTTGTGTTTGTAAGGTTGGGGTTGATGATGAGATTGGGAAGATTGAGGCTCAGAGAGAGCATGTGGTTGCTGAGCAGGGGGTGCTTGAACTTGACTTGGCTGAGGCATGTAGTAGCAGGGGTATGGGTATGGCATAGACCCTGAGGCACAAAGTATGTAGGTGATGCCTATGCTGGTGATGGATGACTGGAACTGGTGGAGTGTGCCCTCTGTGCTATGAGCTATTGCTTGGAAAAGTCACAAAGGGTGCAGAGGAGTTAGATCAGATGATCTACACTCTCTAGCAAAGGTCCAAGCCTCTGGCACTTGTGACACCTCAACTTGCTCTTTTCAAAACCAACTTGGTTTTGCCAGAGAGACCAGGAAATTTCCTCCCAGTTCTCTTGTGGAACTTTTGAGATCTGATATTTATCATAGCCATTTGACTAAAAATATCCTCTCTTCCAGATCATCATCTAGAATGTTCTTTAAGTCCTCCATCAGAAAACACAAGTTATCACTGCTACCACTTGAACTACTATCAAACACCAACAAAAGCATGTTCAGAATTGCTAGAGAAATCAATATGCTCATCATAGGCATTCTCAGATGTAGCATATTCTAACTCTTGACCTATCAATGCAGCATTACCTGAGACAAAGTCATCAGTGAGCTTGCCAGATGATGACAACTTCCTTTTCTGTCTATCTCTCTTTCAAATGTAAGCAGTTTCCCATGAAGTTGGGTGAGAGATAGAGTGTCCAGATTTGCACTAGAGCGTAGGACATGGTATAAGTGTCCCATCTCTCAGGCAGGGATCTAAGGAAACGGTTGTTCATCTGACTATTGGAATACTCTTGTTTAACCATTTTCAGCTGCAGAAATAAGACAAGAGAATCTCTCATACTGTTGAGTCAGTGTCTCACCCTTCCTATGAGAGAATGTCTCATATTGTTGGGCGAGGGTTTTCCCTAGTATTTGCTAAGACCTCATTGGTTCCTCTGAATTGTTCCTTCAGAGCCACCCAGAGATCATGAGCAGTTCATGATGCAAAAGTCTTGAATAGATCTTATTGGAATTGCCATAGCCAAAATTCCATGGGCTTTAGCATCAATCTCGAACAGCTTAAGATCTTCGTCCGAATATTGATCAGGTTTCTTCGGAACCTGCTCATTTGATTCAGGAATGCTCACCATAGGCTTGTATGGTCCTTGCACCACTGACTTCCAACAACCAGCACTGTTGACAGACAATGGTGTGGAGCATACGCGTTGCCTATATTATACTCACTCCTCACAAGCATCGGAGGCTTTATTGAGGAGCCAGTATTGTGAGGATCGTTAGTTGGTGTTGTCATTTCAGATTTCAGTCAAATTCAAGGTAAACAAAACAAATCTAGCACAAAAACCGAGAACCTCAAGTTTAACAGTCAGAAGCAGCAGAAAATCAATCTCTATAACTAATTCTTGCAAATTGCTAATTCAATCAAACGTAGCTGTCAAAAGAGCAGTTTCAAATGATCAATTGTTAAATAGATCAATGATTAACCTGCTCTGATACCATTTGACAGGATCTCGGCCTCTAGTTTGATCAATTAGGTCGCATGTCGCAGCAGATTTAGTACAAGAATTAGAACAACAAGCAAGAACACAATAGATTTAACAATAAAACAGTAAGTATAGAGAAAGATGGAAGTTCTGTAAAAGAGAATATTTCATTCAATACATGCTTCGACTGCGGCTGTAATTAGCAGCGGCTACAATTAGGTCATCTTCCTTATATAGGGAAGAATAACTAATGTGATGTCACTTGACAGTGACATCAACCGTATTAACAAACTACTGATAGACACCTAAACTACTGAAGATGTCAAACAGCTGACATTTTCTTACAAAATAGCTAAGTGTTCTACTTATTACAAGTACTGAAGAAACAAGAAACTACTGAAAGTTACAACGACTGAAGAACAGACTCTTCAGTCATTTAAAACTACTGAACTATAACAACTAAAGAACAAACTCTTCAGCTGTTGTACAAACTACTGAAAAGGAAAAATTACAAACTACTAAAAGAGAAAAAACCATCACAACAACTGAAGACAACTTCTTCAGCTGTTGTGACAACTCTGAAGCTTCAGCACTTGGTCTTCAGACTTTGATCTTCAGATGTTTCATCAGCTGATGACTTCAGTAGTTGTCATCAGCTAATGTATTCAGTCTTTGTCTTCAGACTTTGTGCATCAGTGTTGATCTTCAGTTCTTCAGTACTTAAGCTTTTGATCTTCAGCACTTGACTTCAGTACTTGGGATCTTCAGCTGTTGTTCTTCAGATCTTTGATCTTCAGCTGTTGAAGTCTTCAGTCTTTGTCAAACTGCTGATGAAGCTTTCAGCAGTTGTTGTGATGTCTTGTGGGACTTAGAGGTTTTTCTGATCTGGTCATTGGTTCTTTTGGTCCAACAGAAAACTACTTAGAAACACGTTGAACAGGTGCTAATACGCCTATACAAGGCTCATGTGCCTAAATATGCCTTAGAATTTTAAGTGTTACTGATGAGCCTAAACAGTGCTCATGCGCCCAAACAAGGCTCATGCGCCTAGACAGTGATGTGCCCCAACAGCGCTTATGTGCCTGAATTATTACTTAGAAAGCTAAGTATAGGATAATATGCCTAGACAGTGCTCATACGCCTAAGTGTTAGTTGCTAAGTGTTGGGATGGGACGCCTGCATAGTGGAAATACGCCCAGACAGGGCTCATACGCCCAAAAGGGCACATGGCCCAACACTAAGAATTTATTGCAGAGTTTTCGTGGGAGTCTGTGCTTTTAGGGTTTTGGACAGATGTTGACTAAAGTGTATTTAATGCATATTGATTTTGCTTGATTGCCATTATGAATATTATTATTATTATTATTATTATTATCATTAGGGTTATTATTATTGTTAACATGATTATTAATAATTATTATATTGATATTATTGTTATTGTGTGACTCTACGTGGTATGATCATGATCAAGAAAGGAAATTATTATCAAAGTGAAAGATTAATGATAAAGAAAAGTGGAACGTAAACGAATGAACGAACGTCTTGCAAGAAAATGTAAAGAGGTGCACGGCCTTGTTGTCGTTAGTTCAACTGTGATGTGGGTTAGCTACCCCGAAGTATGCACACAGGGTCAATCTTTGAGATTGATAATGGGGTGAGCAACCTTGTGTTGCAAAAGACCGACAGACTTGCAATCCGTGAGATTGCTAATGGGTGAGCGACTCGGTGTCGCAAAAGACCAAAAGTCTTGCAATCCTTGAGATTGCTAATGGGTGAGCAACTTTGTGTGCAAAAGACCGGAAGAATAATGGTAAAAGTACGAATAGAACGATGATAAAGATAATAATATATTACCTATGTGTACGTACGATGTGTGATCACCTACGAAAGAAATGAACGGTTTGAAATGGAAAGTAAAGTAATTTATTTATAAAACTAGAACTCACTCAGCAACGCTGACCTTTATGTATTTCCAGTTGGCAAGTAAAACGTTGCTGAGGGTGGCACGCGGGGATGGCTACTCGGCGGGACAAGACTGACATCCATTTATGTTTTGACAATACTGTTGTTTTGTAATTCATTTAACTAATCATTTTGTGACTCATGAACTACAATGTATTGCTTAACAACAGTGTTTATAATGAATGAATGGTTTTGCCAAATTAATTCCGCTGCTTAAATGTATAATATGTAATGTTTTATGCTGTGAATGACCAACTGTGAGGTGCCCGGGAACGGGGCCTTACAAATGGCGAAATTACCAACGAAACTGTAGTTTCGTAGTTTCGCTGGAATTCTCTTAGTTTTGCTGGGTGAGTGCACAGTTTCGCTGGATGAGTGCACAGTTTCGCTGAATCGGGGCACAGTTT
This sequence comes from Flaveria linearis, assembly GCA_024085815.1. Lineage (NCBI taxonomy): Eukaryota > Viridiplantae > Streptophyta > Magnoliopsida > Asterales > Asteraceae > Flaveria > Flaveria linearis. Next base: position 81,099 of record JABSNV010001078.1, on the reverse strand, counting down.
CGCTGAATCGGGGCACAGTTTCGCTGGATGAACAAAAATGAAGAACCAGCCCGTTTTTAACCCAAAATCTTAACTTTTACGTTCAAATCCTTGGTTTACCTTCCATGAAACCATTTCTAACCTTTTTACACGTTTTCATACATAAAAATTTGACATTTATGTGTTTCTTTGAAACTTTTCAAAACCCAAAACCCTAGAATCCGGGTTTGATCTACAGAAGGGTTAGAGGTCAATTCTTACCTGGATTGTTGCTCTTTTCTTAGGGTTTGATGCTCCAACACCCAGATCTTCAATCCTTCAACTTTTAAAGCTCCAAATCTTGAGTTTCTTTACTTTCTCTCTCTACTTTCTCTCTCTATGAATTTTGGGGCTAGGGTCGAAATGGATGGAATGGAGGCTGCTCATGCATGTTTAAGGGCTGATTAAGGGCCCTTAAACCCATCAAAACATAGCCATTAAGGTAAATTTAGTCCATAGCCCACTAATTTACCTTTCTTTCTTAAATTAACCCCTAAAAGCCCATATTATTAAATGGCTTGCTTCGGGAAAATTCGGGGCGTTACATAAAATTACTATATATATCTATGTATATATATATGTATATATATATATATCTATATATATGATATATATATGAATTATATGTATTTATATATGTATATATATGATATATATATGTATATATATATATATGTATATATATCTGTGTGTGTATAAATATGTGTGTGTATATAATCTGTATATATATGTATATATCTGTATATATATCTGTGTGTGTATAAATCTGTATATATATCTGTATATATTTATCTGTATATATGTATCTGTATATATGTATATATATATATAGAGGGAGGTTCCTCTAAAAATTAATTTTTCCCTAAGAATACTAAGAAGTAATCATAGCCTTCTAATTATCTAATTAAGGGCTAAGATCAAAGTGTAGAAAAAATAAGTAATCAAGGGTAATTTGGGTATTTTATTATATTACCCATAATTGTTGACTTTTTAAAATTCCCCCTATTTTTTTAAATGCTAATAACTTTTTCATACGACATTATTTTTTTAAATAAATTACACCATAAAATCAAGCATTTTT
>JABSNV010001078.1:0-77500 GCA_024085815.1 Flaveria linearis | reverse complement strand
CACCTTTGAAAGCACCCCATACAGTCACATTGGATGTGAAGGTTGAAGAACTTACTGCGAATTGGGATTTTGGTTTGAATCATAAACAATCCAATCCAACCAGAATGTCTTATTTATTATGTTTTATGATTGTGTATAAGAAGCTGATATCGAAAACTAAGGCTCAGAATCAGATTGTTCACTTTTTTTGTGCATTGCTTTGTCGATTCCATTACGGATGAGTAAACCTAATTATTTTTAAATCGACCCTGTGTATATGTTGGTTGTTTCAAGCGAGAATGCTATTAAAAATGCCATCTTTGATGATGTTGTTAATTCATTCCCTGTGTTCAGTAGATGATTTAATTTCAATCAGGATGTTTTGATTATTCTCGTGAGTTTTTTCTTTGTAGTTGTTTAAATCCAATTTATTGAAATCTAATTGGATAGTATCTGCTTATTTACCCTCGATCATTCATCAATTTATTATGCTTATTGCTCCATATCCCTTTTTTTTCACAGTTTTATTAGTGTGGCTATTCAATAGAATGTTGACTGTTTTCTAAGAGTATGTTCTTTTTTCTAACAAATTGAGTTTGTACTAGGCATGTTCAATGTTGTAACACCCCAAAATTTAAACAAAAAAAAGAAAGAAAAGAAATAAAGTCCAAAGTCGAGGGACCAAACTCACCACCGAGGGAAAGTCGGGCGAGTGGAAGTATAAAAGGAAGGAGAGGGCAGCTCATACTCCCTCTATACTCCCCAAAATCTGCCAAGAGAGGGAGAAGAAAAAGAAAGGAAGAAGAGAATGAGAAGAGAAAGAAAGGAAGAAGAGAAGGAGAAGAAAGAAGAGGAAAAAGGGTGGTTCGGGCTCGGAATTCGTCGTGTAGCGAGTCAAAACGAAGCTCTAACGAGGAGGCTGCTAAGGTGAGTTCTAGAACCCTTCTTTTACATGTTTTTAACTGATTTTGGGGCTGAAACACATAGAAACTCGTTATGAAAATATGTGTGTTTGACCTATTTGGGTATGATTGTGTATAGTGTGTTTAGAGTGTGATTTCGGGCTTGTGCGTGCTTGAATGGTGTCATAGTATGTTTTCTTAAGGATTAGGAGGGTTGATTTGGGCATAGAATGAGTTTGGAAGGGTTTGGAAGTCAAAAATCGCGACTGCAGTTCGGGATGACATTTGCTAAACATTCAGTAGCTAAGTATTTTGTTCATCCGCATTTCTTTTTATTCATCCGCATTTGCTACAGTGTCATCCGCATTTGCTACAGTGTCATCCGCATTTGCTACAGTGTCATCCGCATTTGCTACAGTGTCTCCGCATTTCTTTTTGTTCATCCGCATTTGCGACAGTGTCATCCGCATTTGCTACAATTCATCCGCATTTGCTACAGTGTCATCCGCATTTGCTATAGTGTCATCCACATTTGCTACAGTGTCATCAGCATTTCTTTGGACACTTAGAATAATTTCTGACTTTTGGGAAAAATGGAAATATAGGCTTTGGCTTGGGAGATTCCGGGGGCTATGTAAGTTGACTTTTTGAGGTCATAGATGGTATGATGGGCATGTTATGATGTATGATTGATGCCTGTATGGTGATGATGTATGTTTCTGATTATGTGTATGTTCCTTATTATGTATATATGTCTTCCCTTGGCTTTACGTTGAACGCTAATGAATGTAATGAAAAGTATTATGTAACGTAAAGTGAAAGGATAATAAAAGAGGAACATGATGAACGAATGCATGCACTAATGTATGAATGAACGAACGTTAAGCTAGTGAGCGTATGTATGAGGTGAGCGACTCTGTGTTGCAACAAACTCGAAAGAGGTCCTTATTGCGTACTCCGGTACTGTGTCAGTCTTCGGACATGAGTCGGGGGTTTGTTAATCAGGCCCCGGCACAGTATCAGTCTTCGGACATGAGTCGGGGGTATTGCATGAGATGAGATAGTGAGGTGATCAACTTTGTGTTGCAACGGACTCGGATAGAGTTCAATCCAGGTGATTGACTCAAACGGGATCTTTGCCGCGTATCCCGGTGCTGTGTCAGTCTCCGGACATGAGTCGGGGGTTTGTGAGCAGGCCCCGGCATAGCATCAGTTTTCGAGCATGAGTCGGGGATATTGCATGAGACAGGATCTAAGAGGATGAGTAGAGGATCGCGTGCTCCGGTACTGTGTCAGCCTTCGGACATGAGTCGGGGTTTGTGTACAGGCCCCGGCACAGTATCAGTCTTCGGACATGAGTCGGGAGTGGTGCGTGAGAGTGAGATGAGGCGAATGAGGAACAGATCGCGTGCTCCGGTACTGTGTCAGTCTTCGGACATGAGTCGGGGGTTTGTGTACAGGCCCCGGCACAGTATCAGTCTTCGGACATGAGTCGAAAGTATTGCGTGAGTTGATGAATGAGAGAGATAATTGTGAAAGAAAGAAAGTATGAAACGAACGAAAGATAATGAACGTAATGAAAGATAAAGAACGAACGAATGAAAGTAATGAACGGAAGGAACATAATGATGACGTATGAAACGGGATCCTTGTCACTCGACCTCAGTAACCATGGCTGTGTGCCATGAAGAGGGTAAAGTGTGACCAGATCTAGATAGAAGTGAATGATAGAGAATGCATGAAAGTTAAAGATAGATAATGAACGAATGACAGACAGAGAATGAATAAAATTTAAAGATAAAGAATGAATGAGAAAAGAAGATAATAATGATATTATCTATGTGTATGTACGTATGATGTGTGTTCATATACGAAAGTATAGTATGTTTTTGAAAGAAGTAAAGAACGGTTTTAACGAAAGAAAAGTATGTTAAATATAAAACTAGAACTCACTCAGCAACGCTAACTTTGATGTGTTTCCAGTTGGCAGGTATGTTGCTGAGGATGGCATGGGGCGACTACTCAGTTTCATTGAGGCTGGCATCCACATTTTGACATGTCAATGTATTTGAGATGAAAACGAATATTGTAATGTTATGAAATGACATGTTTTAGTTATAAATGAAAGTTTAAATTTCGCTGCAAAATAGATGAACGATTTAAAATGTTTATGTGCGATGAATGACCAGCTGTGAGGTGCCCGGGAACGGGGCCTTACAAATGTTGTTTGCATTGTTGATGTTATGTATATTAGTCGGTGAGCTTAATATGGTGATTGATAAGATGCATGTTAAGCCTAATTCTATGTATATAGTTTGTTTTTGAGTTCTTTTGTTCAATTCACTTGGTCTATTTTCATATATTTCTGAACAAGTTTGTTTTTTTTTTGTTACTATGATCCCCTTATCTCTTATGAAATTAGTTTACTTTTTTAACTTGGCTTTTGGTTCATCCCAATGGTATTCAACTTTTACATCCATTCCTCCATAAATTTTACTTACGTATAACAAGCTTCCTTTTACATACACTTTTAATTCGTCCACCTTTAATCGATCCCTTATCTTTCTTATTACCTGCAGATTTCATTTTTTATCAATAAAAATATATAACTTTTAGGTTGTATATGTACAGCAAATATGAATATCTATTTAATTGCTTACCATCCGATGATGTTTTGCTTTTTTCCACGTCCATTCCTTCTTCAAAATTAATGACATTATGATCGACGTTTGTGGATGCCTCACCAGCTATTTTAGCTTATTATATACAAAATTACATGATTTAAATAAGTGTTTACTAATATAATTATATCATATTCACTAACATACATGTATACTTTCAACTAACTATACTCAAATCAATAGTAAAACCATACATTCATATAAAATAAAATGATTTACCTTTATCTTGCATCATCTTTTCATTTATTTTCTGAAACTTTCCTTCACATCATTTATGATATTGATTTTCTCTTTTAAATTTTTTCTACGATTCACCACTGTTATACAAACATGGATCATTTTCTAGAAAATGATACAAAAGTAAAGGATATAAACATTGATTATTTAATTGTATTACTTACCATATTCATCAACACCACCCTTCTTTACCTCGCTTTTTTCCATAGAATCTACTGAATTTGTATCTTTATCTCACCATGGTTAAATACAAAAATTAGTATCTTCACTATTAATATTACTTATTTACAAAAATCAAAATAGAAACTACCTTTATATCCGAGGTTTGTTCCAGTGAGTCATCCAATTCAATTGGATCGTCCGCCGTGTTGTTGAATTTGTTAAAAGTGTAGAGTTTTGCAATCCTTTCACTTTTTTTCCTACCTGGATAATAAATATTTTTATAATAATGTTAAATTTTACATATGATGCAAATGTATTAAAGTATCATGTCCACACTTACTTGATGACATCTTCACCGGTTCAACAGTATCCTGCTCAAAACACTTACCTACATATGAAACCGTGAAACAATTTACACTCTGCAGATTTCATTTTTCTATGAAACATACATATCAGTCATTATTTTAATATTATATGCTATTACAAAATGGCATAATATAGGATTTTAACAATATACCACAAACGCATACATCTATGTATGATTTATTTACAAATAATATTTTAACTGCACAAAGTCTAACTTACTCATCTCTTACATACATATTTCTTATCCTCAGTACACTTTTGGTACATATATGTAACACAGAATTCAACATATTATTTTTAACACAATTACTCATTGATGATAAAAGATGCAAAGGCAAAATTTACTGCCTGTTTTAAGATCTGCATTTGTGCATTACGCAACAAGGTAAATACATACATGAAAACCTTAAAAACCATAAAAGCATGGTAAATACATATATGCATTATGTATTTATATTATAAATTTACGTGACCTGGAGAGGCCATGTTATTAACATACTCATTTGCTAATAAACATATATCCCAACCTCAATCATTTTTTGGTACATATATGTAACAAAATTTATAGACAAGATTAAAACAACTAATCATGAAGATAAAATTGCCACATTCAATATCTACAGCTTGTTTTGGAGCTGCATTTTATAATGCTCCATCCTACCAGGTATCTGGGCCATTTTACTGACATACACATTGATTCTATACATAAATCATAACCTCATTAATCGTTTGGTACATATATGTAACACCAATACTTAGATTCGATTAAATCAACTAATCACAGAGATAAAATATCAACAGCCAATATGTTATGCATGTTCTGGGGTCTGCATTTATAATGCTCCATCCAACTAGCTATTTGGTCCATGCTATTAACATTCTCATTACTTATATATATACAATATTATCTCAATACAAGTTCGGTACATATACGTAACACAATTCAGCATAATTGTACCATTGCTCACTGATTCTATACCAAGACACAATTTAATTACATTACAAAGTAAAATTGTATATACATCATCTACCATTGCTCATATAGATTTATCCCATTTTTCAGTGATTCTATACCAAAAAATAATTTCATTACTTTACAAATTAAAATTGTACCAAGCATTCCTAAAATTATTATTGACAATGTAAATTAACTGACTAACATCATACATATTGTACGTTTTCAAACTAAAATGATACATACATATATGTACATACAAGAATTTTAAACCAGGTCAACATTAACAATATCTGAAATCGCAGAAGACATGCGTACATATACGTATCAAAAACCCTAACTGAATTGAAATTAAAAATAACAAAAAAAACTTAACCCCCAACTTACACACACCATTGAATCGCTTTCTATGAGTATGCATAATCTAGTTTTCGTTTGATTTCCAAGTTGCGATCAATAATAAGAACACATACCTATTTGTTTTCGAAAAACTTGTATACGGAGCAGATGTATGGAGAATCACCAACGACGCTGAAATAAACTTCAATTTCTTCCGAATGTATGGATTTGCTTCAAAGAAATCAAAGATTTCGCATATAATAGCAACTTCTATTCTTCCAAATTTACAGAATTTTCATTCGTATTTTGATTCAGAAGCGCGTAGTTGATGGAGTTTTTTTAGGCATTTCTTTTTAATTGACTGTTACATAATATTCTGAAGTTCCTAAATTGCCCTTTTCTTTTTTTAAATTGATTATTTGAATTACATTATTTACAAAATTGACACTAGTAGTTAATGACCATTGATCTACATAATTAATGGTTAAGATTGAGTTTTCAAGGTTTTCATTTATAATTAGCTTTTCAATGGATCCCCCCCTATGTATATATATATATGTATATATATGTATATATATAGATATATGTATATATATGTATATATATGTATATATATACATATATGTATATATGTATATATATATATATGTATATATATATATGTATATGTATATATGTGTGTGGGGATATATATATATGTGTGTGTGTGTGTATATATATATATATATATAGAATGACATTCAAATGAAAACTAAAATATTAAAAAAACTGTAAGAACCAATAATGGCCTTAGATTTTCTTGACCAATGGTCCATATTAATTGGGGTAAAATTGTATTTTCAATTGGTTTTAAAATCGGCGGAATCAATGAAGGAAGGGTAAAATTAGAACACAATTATGAACCCCCCAATTATCTCGTTCATGATTCTATCAGTTGCATATTCCCCCAAATAATCACTCAATTTCACAAACTTATTTAAAATTCATCCCTAATTCTTCATCATTCGAAGTTTCCGAACCATCAATCCTTGTAAGCACCTTTGAAAGCATCCCATACAGTCACATTGGATGTGAAGGTTGAAGAACTGATACTGTGAATTGGGATTTTGGTTTGAATCATAAACAATCCGATCCAACCAGTATGTCGAATTTCATATGTTTTATGATTGTGTATAAGAAGCTGATATCGAAAACTAAGGCTTAGAATCAGATTGTTCACTTTTTTTTGTGCATTGCTTTGTCGATTCCATTACGGATGAGTAAATCGACCCCTGTGTATATGTTGGTTGTTTCAAGTGAGAATGCTATTAAAAATGCCATCTTTAATGATGTTGTTAATTCGTTCCCTGTGTTCAGTAGATGATTTAATTTCAATCAGGATGTTTTGATTATTCTCGTGAGTTTTTTTCTTTGCAGTTGTTTAAATCCAATTTAATGAAAGCTAATTGGATAGTATCTACTTATTTACCCTCGATCATTCATCAATTTATTACTCTTATTGCTCCATATCCCTTTTTCGCAGTTTTATCAGTGTAATAAACCCCGATTTGTCTACTCAATGGCTAATCAATAGAATGTTTGACTGTTTTCTAAGAGTGTGTTCTTTTTTCTAACAAATTGAGTTTGTACTAGGCATGTTCTATGTTGTTGGCATTGTTGATGTTATGTATATTATTCGGTGAGCTTAATATGGTGATTGATAAGATGCATGCTAAGCCTAATTCTATGTATATAGTTTGTTTTTGAGTTTTTTTGTTCAATTCACTTGGTCTATTTTCATATATTTTTGAACAAGTTTGTTTTTTTCGTTATTATGATCCACTTATCTTCTTATGAAATTAGTTCACCTTTTTAACTTGGCTTTTGGTTCATCCCAATGGTATTCAACTTCCTTTAATGTCCTTTAGGTGTATAATGCATTATGAGAAAGTAGTTGAAGTTAATTGTATTTCCAACTATTCTGTTTTGGAAAATGGCTTAGTTATTATGAGATTATTGGCCATAAATGTTTTATTATATGTATTAGCCTTTTCTATAATTTTATCTTTAATAAGATCAATCAAAAATGTTCTAGTGTATATGTTTTCATTTCTAGTATATATTTGGGTGTGTCCTATGGATTTTGCCGTTGTAATAGTTTGTATTAATTCCAAGATTGTATTTATTCAGAGTTCCATCATCTCAAACTACCAAGACATTTCCAAAGTTTTAAGTCTGTAACACCCGGTTATTTTTAAAGGTATAAAGAAAGAATAAAAGCAAAAGAAAAGAAAGAAAATGTAAGTTAACCCAAGTAGAGGGGTTAAAAGTGGTAAAAAGGCAAAATATCAAAAAGTTGGTACAAAACTGGGCATGGCCGCCCACTCTTGCCTGCACACTACTTCCATTTCGGTTCTAGAGAGAGAGAGAGCAGAAAACTCTCGGAATATTGTAGAAGGAACAAGAAATTTGAAGTTTCTTGTAAGAAAACTTGAATTTATAATGTTTTAGATGTTTCTAGTCTTGGTTATGTGCCTATAAATGTGATTGTGTGTTCGGATTGTACATGTGTGTGGTGTTAGGTACTAGAAACATCTGGGAAGCTCAAAGAAGGGTTTGAACCTGAAAATAAACTAAGGTGAGTTCTAGATCCCCCATTTTTACATGTTTTAACTGATTTTTGGGGCTGTAAATGCATGTATGTACATTTTTATGGAGTTGGGTTTCACACCCGTAAGAATATTTTGAATGTGGATGTGGATGGGTGTGATTTGAGTACATTTGAAGTTATTATTATATGTGTATGTTTTGATGCTTAGAATGATAGAACTAAGCTTAGACATTATTGTAGAACGAATTGGGACTGATTTATATTGTTCAAGTGAAAATTTGATGCCCAACCACCTAAACAGTACCCAAACCGTCTAAAAATTGCCTTAGAAAATGCTAAGTAAGTCCATGCGCCGAACAGGGCCCAACCATCTGAACAGGGCCCATGCGTCTGGGATTCCCCAAACGCCTAAGTATCCAACCGTCTGAATAGTTCCATGCGTCTAAGTGAAAAATGGATAAGTGTAGGCTCAGACGTCCGAATAGTACCCAACCGCCTAGGAGATTTGCTCAGGATGACTAAGTGCAGGGCCAGACATCTGAACAGGGCCCATGCGTTCGAACAGGGCCCATGCGTCTGAATAGCGCCCATGCGCCCAACACTTAGAAATTATTTTCAAGAATTTCATGGGAGTCTGTGCAATTAGGGTTTGGATGATGTTTGACTAGGGTTAATAAATGCTTAATTCCAAGCATAATAATAACTGCTTTTATGATTTCTTATTATTATTATTATAATTATTGTTAACCTTATTATTAATGCTATTAATATTATTATAGAAAGTAGGCTGCTACCGAACTCAATAGCAAGCGAACGGCATCATCCTATCTCAAGCAGCTCACTACTCACTAAAGTCTATGTGAGAAACCAAGCTATTTCACTCCTGTAGGATTCAACCCACCGCATAGGCAGCTTTCGAATAGGCCTTGATTACACCGAGTAAGGATGCGAAAGCAAACGACTTTACGTGGGATGTTTATGATCGACACAGAAAGTATTATCATTAATAAAGTGAAAGATTAATGATGAAGAAAAGTGGAACGTAAATGAATGAATGAAAGTCTTGCAAGCAAATGTAAAGAAGTGCACGGCCTTGTTGTCGTTAGCTCAACTGTGATGCGGGTTAGCTACCCCGAAGGATGCACACATAGTCAATCCTTGAGATTGACAAAGAGGTAAGCGACCCTGTAGTCTCAAAAGACTCGGATGAAGTGCAATCCTTGAAATTGCCAATGAGGTGAGCGACCATGTTGTCGCAAAAGACTCGGATAACGAGCAATCCTTGAGATTGCTAATGAGGTGAGCGACCCTGTTGTCGCAAAAGACTCAGAAAGATAATGATAAAAGTACGAAATGAACGAATGATGAAGATAATAATGATATTACCTATGTGTACGTATGATATGTGATCACATATAAAAGTAAAGAATGGTTCTTAAACAAAAGTAAAGTATATTTTATTACAAAACTAGGACTCACTCGGCAACGTTGACTTTTATGCATTTTTTAGTTGACAGGTAAAATGCTACTGAGGATGGCACGTGGGTGGAGCTACTCGGCATGGCATGACTGACATCCAGTCTTACATGATAATACTGTTATTTCGTAATGCAATTGAACAATTATTTTGTAACATGATTAAACTATGGTGTATTGCTTAACAACAGTGTTATAATGAAATGAATGGCTTTTGTTAAATTAATTCCGCTACTTAAATTTTTAATATTTAACGTTTTATGTAATTATGGTTGTGAATGACCAACTGTGAGGTCTTCGGGATCGGGGCCTTACAAGTTGGTATTTCTTTTCAAAAGAAACCTACACTTAAACTGAAAATGGGACAGAAAGAGGGATGTTAGCCTGAGTAGCTACGTGCCATCAGGTATTTCTTTTCTTAAAGTTAATCAGTATTATGTACGTGTGCTATTTGACTTATGTGTTCTTAGTAGATTTAGATATTGATGTAGTCAGGATAGGAAATGCTTGGGGTGTGGAGAGTAAGGTAAGTGGCTAATCACAACTGACCACTATAATTAGGGACTTACTATACTTGACATAAACTGAGCTATTACCTTGAATGACTGTGTTAGTGTTTGAATCTTATAGCATCTAGGAAATGGCTGGACAGAAGTCTTCTAAGGCTTCTAGAGGCAGAGGTCGGTCACGTGTGACTTGGAGTAGTGCTAAGGCTCCTGAGACAGCTCGTGAGAACCCTGAGGTTCATGGCCGAAGTGATGATAATGAGAATGCCAGCCTGAACGCCTCATCTAGGGAGGCGATTGCTGATGAAGTGCACCAGGTCATGCAGACAGTTTTAACGTCTATGGTGACTGAAGTCATTAGAGCTGTGAGAAGTGAGAAGAGAGAGGAGAAGGAGAATAGGAAGGGATCAATAGGCAAGGAGAGCAGAGGGGAGTAGGGATGACCAGAACCTGAGACCGTATTGTCTGACGAAGAGAAGGACGATGCAGTAGGGGTGGCTACCAAGGGGTGCAGTTATGGGGCGTTCCAAAGGTGCAAGCCCCCGACCTTTGATAGCAATGGCAATGCTACTGCCGCTTACCGCTAGGTAAGGGAGATGGAGGCGGTGCCCCCGACCTTCGATAGAAATGGCAATGCTACTGCCGCTCACCGCTGGGTAAGGAGATGGAGGCGGTGTTGGAAATCAGTGAGTGTCGCAAAGACCAGAAGGTGAAGTTCGCGACTCACTCCTTTGTTGACTTCCTGCAGGGAACTCGATAAGATTGAGAGGGACTTCCTGCAACTCGAGGCTGGAACCATGACCCACCAGCAGTTAACCACCAAATTTAACAAAATTGTAAGACTGGCACCGGATCAGGTGACGCCGGTGTCCCGAAAGATCAATCGGTACATCCAGGGATTACCAGCTGACATTCGTAGGCACTTGATCGCTGCCCGACCAAACACCTTTAGGTCGGCAGTGGATTTGGCCAGGAGGCTCTATGATGAAAGGGAGGTGACGGTGGTGGATATGAAGAAAGCTAGTGGTAGTGACCAGAACTGGAACGGAAAGCGGTTCGGGCGTGGTGGTTTCATCCCGAAAAACAAGAAGATGAGAATAGATGACCGTAGAGTGGGGGTCATCAAGCTCGGGACCCAAGAGATATGGAAAGTGTGGAAAGGATCATATGGGGGCGTGCAGGCTAGGGCTCAATGTGTGTTTCAAGTGTGGGAAGCCGGGCCACATCTATAGAGACTGTAAGGCGCTGAGGTGTTATACCTGCGGCGAGGAAGGCCATACGAGTAGGGATTGCAGAAGGCTGAGGGTGGAGAGTTTCGGGGCGAAGAAGACGGATGGAACTGAAGGGCAGAAGGCGAGCGCCAGAGCTTTCACCATGACCAGGGAGGAGGCTAGGACGGACCCCGATGTTGTGTCAGGTACATTTCTAGTAAATCAAACTCTTGCTTCTGTGTTATTTGATTCTGGTGCTAGTAAGAGTTTTATTTCTGCTACTTTCTGTGCGGAATTGCATGTTAGTAGTAGGCGTATCGATGAGGCCTTCGATGTAGAAACTGCTATTGGTAAGTCCACTAGAGTTACAGATGTGACAGATAACTGCGCCATAGAACTAGAGGGTCGTAGGTTTGCTGCTAAGTTACATGTGATGCCCCTAGGTGGATTTGATGTAGTACTAGGGATGGATTGGTTAGCAACCTATGAAGCGAACATCGTGTGTCGTAAGAAGATGATTAAACTGACGGCGCCTGACGGGAGTTCGATGACGATATACGGCGATCGAGTTATGACGATTCCAAAAGTGATTTCGATGGCGGTGGCGGGAAAGTGCATGAGGCGCGGATGTAGCGCTTATTTGCTACGTGAAGGATGTGGACACGTCAACACCACAATTGCCCGATGTGCCGGTGGTGTGTGACTTTCCCGATGGTTTCCAGAAGACCTATCAGGTATGCCACTGGATCGCGAAATCGAATTTCAAATCGACTTGGTACCCGGTGCTCAGCCTGTTGCCAAGGCACCGTATCGATTGGCTCCGACTGAGATGAAGGATTAATGGAGCAACTGCAGGAGTTGCTCGATAAGGGTTCATTAGACCGAGTATCTCTCCCTGGGGTGCTTCGGTCTTGTTTGTAAAGACGAAGGACGGTAGCATGCGGATGTGTATTGACTACTGTGAATTGAATAAGTTGACGGTGAAGAATCAGTATCCGCTACCGAGGAATGATGACTTGTTCGATCAGCTTCAAGGTGCCAGTTAGTTCTCGAGGATAGATCTTCAATCTGGCTATTATTAGTTGAATGTGAAGGAGCAAGATATTCCTAAAACAGCTTTTCGTACATGTTATGGACACTAGAGTTCCTCGTTATGTCCTTTGGTTTAACCAACGCACCAGCTGCTTTTATGGATTTGATGAATCGAGTGTGTCGGCCAATGTTAGATGAATCAGTGATTGTGTTTATCGATTATATCCTGATTTATTCAAGGAGCGAGGAAGAGCATGTCGGTCACATTCGAGAGGTGTTGGAGACGTTGAGAAAGGAGAAACTGTATGCTAAGTTCTCCAAGTGTGCTTTTTGGTTACGCGAGGTGCAATTTCTGGGTCACGTGGTAAATGCGGAAGGAATCATGGTGGACCCGGTAAAGGTGGAGGCCATGATGCAATGGAAGTCTCCTAAGAAGCCATCCGAGATTCGTAGCTTCTTGGAATTGGCGGGCTACTACAGGAGGTTTATTCAAGACTTTTCCAAGATAGCCTCGCCTTTGACTAAATTGACTCACAAGGATGTGAAGTTCTTGCGGGGTCGGGAACAGGAGTGTGCTTTTGAGGAGTTAAAGACGAGACTAACACAAGCTCCTGTCTTGACATTACCCGAAGGTAGTGAAGACTTAGTGGTATATTCGGATGCTCTTATTCTAGGCTGGGTTGCATTTTGATGCAACGCGGAAGGGTAATAGACTATGCATCCCGACAGCTGAAAACCCACGAAGTCAACTACCCCACACACGATCTAGAACTAGCTGCGGTGGTTTTCGCGTTGAAGATTTGGCGGCACTACCTATACAGGACGAAGTGCTCCATCTTCACAGACCACAAAGCTTGAAGTACTTCTTCGAGTAGAAGGATTTGAACTTGAGGCAGAGGCGATAGTTGGAGCTCATAAAGGATTATGATTAAGAGATCCATTACCATCCGGGAAAGGCCAATGTGGTGGCAGATGCCCTTAGCCAAAAGGAGAGATCCGAGCTAATTCGGGTGAAGGCTTATCAGCTGATTATGACCACTGACGTGATGACACATGTCAAGGAGTTTCAAGATGAGGCTTTGAAAGAAGATCATCTTAACTCTGAAAGAATAAGAGGTCTAGTCGCAGAATTGGGTGAAAACACTCGGTGTTAAGACCCGATATAGGCGGATGTAGATTCCGCGTTATGGGGATTTACGTGGAAGGATCATGGACGAGACCCATAAGACTCGATACTCCATTCATCCCAGTGCTACCAAGATGTACCACGACACGAAGAAAGATTACTGGTGGCCGGGGATGAAGCATGACGTAGCGGAGTATGTGAGTAAATGCCTTACCTGTTTGCAGGTGAAGGCGGAACACTAGAAGCCATACGGGAAAATCCAACCATTGAATATACCCGAGTGGAAGTGGGAGCACATCACCATGGACTTCATTATGAAGTTACCACGTACCCCGAAAGGGTATGATGCTATATGGGTAATAGTTGATCGCTTGACGAAGAGTGCTCACTTCCAACCGATCCGAGAGACGTATTCATCTGAGAGGCTCGTGGATCTATTCATCAAAGAGATTGTAGCTCGTCATGGTGTGCCGGTGTCTATTGTGTCAGATCATGACACTCGGTTTACATCTAAGTTTTGGAAGAAATTCCACGATGCGATGGGGACGAGACTACACATCAGCACGGCTTATCATTCTCAGATGGACGGTCAGTCTGAGAGGACGATCCAGACACTCGAACACATGCTTCAAGTGTGCGTGATCGATTTTGGAGGAAGCTAGGATGACCATTTACCATTAGCAGAATTCTCGTACAACAACAGTTATCACGCCAGCATTGGCGTGCGACCCTACGAGATGCTATATGGTAGGAGATAAGGGACACCCGTTTACTGGGGTGATATTGGTCAGAAAGAGTTGGGAAGTATTAAAGTGATTGAGGCTACAACGAAGAAGCTCGAAAAGATCAAAGCCTTTATGAAGGCAGCCAAAGATAGGCAAAAGTCGTATGCCACTAAGCGGCATAGACCGATTGAGTTCCAAGTGGGTGATAGGGTTATGTTAAAAGTCTCACCTCGGAAAGGTATCATTCGGTTTAGAAAGCGGGGCAAGTTGAGCCCAAGGTATATAGGACCTTTCCGAATTATTGCTCGAGTAGGAGAGGTGGCCTATAGGTTGGAACTACCAGATGAGTTAAGTGGAATTCACCCGACATTCCATGTATCTCATATGCGGAAGTGTTTAGCAGATGAAGATATGGTTGTACCACTGGAGGACATCAAAGTGGATGAATGGCTCAATTACGCGGAGCAACCAGTGGCGATCATTGATCGTAAGGAGAAGAAGTTAAGCAGTAAAGTGGTTCCTCTTGTGCGAGTACAGTGGAAGCACAGGAAGGGATCCGAGTCTATATGGGAGATTGAAGGAAAGATGAGGCAGCATTACCCTCATCTGTTTGAGGAAAAACAGGTTTCGGGGACGAAACCTATATAAGGGGGGTGGACTTGTAACACCCGATTATTTTAAAGGTATAAAGAAAGAATAAAAGCAAAGGAAAAGAAAGAAAATGTAAGTTAACCCAAGTAGAGGGGTTAAAAGTGGCAAAAAGGAAAAATATCAAAAAGTTGGTACAAAAGTGGGCATGGCCGCCCACTCTTGCCTGCACACTACTTCCATTTCGGTTCTAGAGAGAGAGAGAGCAGAAAACTCTCGGAATATTGTAGAAGGAACAAGAAATTTGAAGTTTCTTGTAAGAAATCTCGAATTTATAATGTTTTAGATGTTTCTAGTCTTGGTTATGTGCCTATAAATGTGATCGTGTGTTCGGATTGTACATGTGTATGGGTGTTAGGTGCTAGAAACGTCTGGGAAGCTCAAAGAAGGGTTTGAACCTAAACACAAACTAAGGTGAGTTCTAGATCCCCTATTTTTACATGTTTTAACTGATTTTTGGGGCTGGAAATGCATGTATGTACGTTTTTATGGAGTTGGGCTTCACACCCGTTAGTATATTTTGAATGTGGACGTGGATGGGTGTGATTTGAGTACATTTGATGTTATTATCATGATATATGTGTATGTTTTGATGCTTAGAAAGATAGAACTAAGCTTAGACATTATTATAGAACAAATTGGGACTGATTTATATTGTTCAAGTGAAAATTTGATGCCCAACCGCCTAAACAGTACCCAAACCGTCTGAAATTTGCCTTAGAAAATGCTAAGTAAGTCCATGTGCCCGAACAGGTCCCAACCGTCTAAACAGAGCCCATGCGTCTGGGATTCCCCAAACGCCTAAGTATCCATCCGTCTGAATAGTTCCATGCGTCTAAGTGAAAAATGGATAAGTGTAGGCTCAAACGTCCGAATAGTGCCCAACCGCCTAGGAGATTTGCTCAGGATGACTAAGTGCAGGGCCAGACGTCTGAACAAGGCCCATGCGTCCGAACAGGACCCATGCGTCCGAACAGGGCCCGTGCGCCCAACACTTAGAAATTATTTTCATGAATTTCATGGGAGTCTGTGCAATTAGGGTTTGGACGATGTTTGACTAGGGTAAATAAATGCTTAATTCCAAGCATAATCATGACTACTTTTATGATTCCTTATTATTATTATTATCATTATTGTTAACCTTATTATTAATGCTATTAATTATTATTGTATGACTTTACGTGGGATGTTTATGATCGACACAGAAAGTATTATCATTAATAAAGTGAAAGATTAATAATGAAGAAAAGTGGAACGTAAATGAATGAAAGAAAGTCTTGCAAGCAAATGTAAAGAGGTGCACGGCCTTGTTGTCATTAGCTCAACTGTGATGCGGGTTAGCTACCCCGAAGGATGCACACAGGGTCAATCCTTGAGATTGACAAAGAGGTGAGCGACCCTGTTGTCGCAAAAGACTCGGATGAAGTGCAATCCTTGAGATTGCCAATGAGGTGAGCGACCCTATTGTCGCAAAAGACTCGGATAACGAGCAATCCTTGAGATTGCTAATGAGGTGAGCGACCCCTATTGTCGCAAAAGACTCAAAGAGATAATAATAAAAGTACGAAATGAACGAATGATGAAGATAATAATGATATTACCTGTGTGTACGTATGATGTGTGATCACATGCAAAAGTAAAGAATGGTTCTTAAACAAAAGTAAAGTATATTTTATTACAAAACTAGGACTCACTCAGCAACGCTGACTTTTATGCATTTTCAGTTGACAGGTAAAAATGTTGCTGAGGATGGCACGCGGGTGGAGCTACTCGGCAGGACATGACTAACATCCATTCTTACATGATAATACTGTTGTTTTATAATGCAATTGAACAATTATTTTGTAACATGATTAAACTATGGTGTATTGCTTAACAACAGTATTTATAATGAAATGAATGACTTTTGTTAAATTAATTCCGATGCTTAAAATTTTAATATTTAACATTTTATGTAATTATTGCTATGAATGACCAACTGTGAGGTCTCCAGGATCGGGGCCTTACAAGTCTTTGCTATCGCATGCCAAAATGAGCACAGGTACCTTTTCAATGTTCTATCCAGCTCAATATATGTATGCCATTTTATATCCTATTCATGTTTTATTGTTGCTTTATGCAACTCGCAAAAGTCACCGGCTAGCCGGTAAGGCTCGCCCTATAAGGAACTCATCAAGAGGTGAACCGCACAAACCCATTATTATTTCAGATTATTCTAATCAACGACATTGTTTGGTTAATGAAGTGGCTCATACTCCAATTTATCCCCAAGGTAATCATTCAAGTATTCTAAACATGTTAGTTGATTTGTTTTCATCCGCATTCCATTTTAATATGATAGAATCTGTTATCATTAACAACATATTATCTAACATTATAATATATTTATGCTCTAAGGCGAACGAAATGAATCTAATCCCATTGTATGTACTGTTTCAAATAATCTCATATTATGTATTGTTTCAAATAAGCCTAGATGATACACTAAGAAAATGATTGGATAGTATGCTTCTATTTCCTGTTACATAGTTCGAAAATCACTAAAATCTTTGATTGATATGTGGTTGATGCATTCTTGTCAACGTAGCCGAAGAGGTGTTGGGGAAAAGTAAGGTGCAGTTAGAACAACCTAACAAGGTTTGTTCACATATGTACTTCAAGTGGGAAGAAGTCAAAAGTATCAGCGAGTACAAAACGAGGAACAACTGCTCCCACTGTTTTTTTTCTCAATTTAAACATAGCCAACCCTCTTCCCCAAGGAATGGATTTTTTTGGTATTTTGAATTACTCTATCGGTTTTTAGTATCTATCTCGACTTGATTTGTTGTTCGTATATTGGTATCACTATATTCTTACATTATAGTTTTTCTGCCGATTGAATCAAGTTTCAAATGCCATTATATTTTAAGAGTATACCATATATCCATACCTTTAAAGGGAACATCTCTATCCCTTAACATTCAAGCTTAACTTTACGAACTTATTTTGATCGTTCAAATTATTTTTCCATAGATTATGTTCGGTATATATTTGCTAAATTTTAGTATTTAATGTTTTATTACCGTAATATGTCTCAAACAGGCCATGTTCTATCTTCTCATATCGTTAATTTGGATAATGCTCATACAAGACGTTATACCAAGTCGATGATTGGTAATATTCTCTTGATAATGCATATGGTTCATCCAACTTATATTGTTTCTAAATATTGTTTTTCTTTTCATGTTTTTTTAGCCCAACAGGTTCTAGGGAAGCGGGCTAAGCTTGTAGGCCAAGCTCATGACGCATTGACTTTATCTGATTCTAGTAAGAAGAGGGATGTTATTGTAAATAACAAGAAAACAAAGATGCATGATAAAATCGGTAACCATTTATTTGCTAATTTATAATTATTGTTTTCAAGGTATGCTTAGCGTTATGTTGATCCAATATTTAATGTTTTCTTGGTATGTGTTGATACTTAAGTGCACGTGCCATATATATAGATCATAGGCAAGATTTAGGTTCTTATCTATTTTTGTTAGATACAAAGTGTGTCTTTTTCATTGATATAACTTCATTGGAGTGTCATAGTCATATTGTTATTTTGTTTGGTACTAGGAACAGGGCCTTCCTTGTTGATGTTGAAAACCTGTATGTATTAAGGGTATGGTTGAGCACGGTGTAATGATTTTCTAAAGATTATTCATGCACATCATTTTTAAAGATTATTCAAGATCCCTGCTTGTATGACTGTATCAGAATATGGCGTGATTATGTCTTTATAAATCATCTTTTGTTATGTTTCTTATTGATGATGTTTAAAAATTAATGTGATGTTCATGAAGTCTATGTTTGTATGCTAAATTATTCAAATTTATTGTACATCTTTATGTTGTTTTGTGTTACCCCTTTTTAGGTTCATTATTTCTTATCATCTTGTAAAATATGATGTCTATATTAAGTTCATGAATGCTTGATCTGTCATAAACAGAGAATAAATAACACTGTTGTGTTATTTTCCCTGCTTTTCTGTATGTATTTATCATGTCTGATTATTTCATATTTTAAATTTGATAAATGATAATACGACATTTAAGAAGGTGAAAGGTTCGGCAGACGGTGTTGGTAGCGGTCGCAAAAGTGATCAGTCAGCAAGAACTAATGCAGGATCCGAAAAAAGCGCAAGGATGATAAGAGACCCGAAATGAAGCTGAAGCAAAAGGCTGCAAAATCCAAATTCTCATCCCTTCACATTCATTCTAGCCCCATGACTCTCTGCCAGGCTGTAAAGAATATAAACAGTCCCCAAAAGGAATGCCTATTTGAAATGGGGTTTAGTCGATTGCCCCATTTTAGTGTTGATGGTATACCGACAAGGCTGAGTATTTTGTTATTGATTCCTTTGATCCTGGTTCGATGACCATCCATGTGCAACACGGGAGTATTTCAATAACTATTCATAGGATCCATCAAGTTAATCGGCTGCCCATGGGTGGTAGAAAAATCAATAGTAATCAGGACCCCGATTCATCTCTCAATATAATTGATGAATGCTTGAAGCCGTATGGGTGGTCCAACATTACCGCCATAGATATCATGGAGCATATGTTCAAAGCATCGGCAACTGATAGTCAATTCAAGCTTGACCTTATTATGTTGTTCTGCACCACGATGATCCAGTGCACAAAGTCAGGATTAATTAACTAGAAGTTGTTGAAGAGTTTAAATCTAGGATCAAATTTATCCAATTTTGATTGATGTGCATTCATCTACAAAAGGTTGAAGACGTGTAAAAAAATAGGATATCAACAAGGTAAACCATTCAACAAATTGCATTGTCTCATCGATATGTACTTTGTCGAGTGGTATACGGAGATTTCCCTCGGCTAAGCATTTCTTGAGGTTTGAGACATGAAAGGTAGGATGAACACCAGAAAGTTCTTTTAGTAAATCGAGTCTATAAGCCAGTTTTCCAATCCTTTCAAGGATCTTGAATGGGCCTACGAAACGAGGAGCTAGTTTTCCTTTCTTTCCAAAACGGACTACCTCCTTCCAAGGTGATACTTTGAGAAGGACAAGGCCGTTGACGTGGAATTCTAGAGGCTTTCGTCATTTATCGGTATAACTCTTTTGACGACTTCTAGCGGCGAGTAGATTCTTGCGGATTTGATCGATACGGTCGGTAGTGTCTTGAACCATCTCAGGACCGGTAATTTGAGTTTCACCAATCTCATTCCAACAAATTAGAGAACGACACTTACGACCATAGAGAGCTTCAAACGGAGCCATACCAATGCTAGAATGGAAACTATTGTTGTATGAGAACTCAATAAGCGGAATACGAGAAACCCAATTTCCACCAAAGTCGAGTACGCATGATCGAAGCATATCCTCAAGGGTTTGGATTGTACGCTCGGATTGGCCATCGGTTTGAGGGTGATATGTGGTACTAAGATCAAGGCGAGTTCCCAAAGCATTTTGAAGCGATTTCCAAAAATGAGACGTGAAACGAGCATCACGATCGAAGATGATGGTCACTGGTATACCATGGCGGCACATGATTTCTCGAACATAGATTTGAGCTAGTTGTTCCACGGAGTACTTTTCTCAGATTGGAATGAAGTGAGCCGATTTGGTCAATCGATCGATGATTACCCAAATACTATCATTTTGGTTTCGGGTATTTGGGAGCTTAGTGATGAAATCCATGGCAACGTCTTCCCATTTCCAAACAGGAATCGGGGGTTGCTCGAGTAAACCGAAAGGTTTTTGATGCTCGGCTTTAACCTTTGAGCATGTAAGACATTTTGAAACATAAATTGCCACATCCTTTTTCATACCGGGCCACCAATAATGTGACTTATGAGCCTCGTGACTTATGAGCCTCGTCAAGAATGAAAGAACATTTTATCCACACCGGGATGCACAGAATAACATGACTTATGAGCCTCGTCAAGAATGAAAGTACCAAGTTCGTCACGATTGGGAACCCATAAACGATTGAGAAAGTAAAGTAAGCTATCGGGTTTGGTTTCGAGTTGAAGTTCGGCTCCACACGACATTTTGTCATGCATGTTACCTTCATCAACGGAGGTGCATTGGGCACGATAGATGCGGTTTTGAAGATCGGTTTGGATGATAATGCTATGAAGCAGAATGTATTTGACATTAACTTTTCGACTAAGGGCATCGGCCACGACATTCACTTTACCGGGATGGTAGCGAATTTCGCAATCGTAGTCACTAAGTAGTTCGGCCCATCGCCGTTGTCTCATGTTGAGATCTTTTTGGTTGAAAATGTGTTAAAGACTTTTATGATCGGTGAATACTACACATTTTGTACCATAAAGATAGTGTCTCCAGATTTTTAAAGCGAAAACAACGGCACCATGTTTGAGATCATGAGTTGTGTACTTTTTCTCGTGAACTTAAAGTTGTCTTGAGGCATAAGCGATAACTTTACCTCGTTGCATTAGAACGCAACCGAGACCTTGGTTGGATGCATCGTAAAATACCACAAAATCGTAGTTTCCTTCAGGGAGGGCTAAGATAGGAGCATTGCAAAGCATATGCTTTAGAGTTTGGAAAGCTTCTTCTTGTTTCGGTCCCCATTCATAAGATTTTCCCTTATGAGTTAATGCGGTGAGGGGTAATGCAATTTTGGAGAAGTTTAGAATGAAACGTCGATAATACCCGGCCAAACCAAGGAAGGATCGAACTTTGGTAGGTGTGGATGGAGTCTTCCAATCTTTTACGGCTTCAATTTTAGCAGGATCAACATGAATACCTTTATCGTTAACGATGTGACCCAAAATTGAACTTCCTTTAGCCAAAATTCACATTTCGAAAATTTGGCATAAAGTTGTTCTTTTCTTAGGAGATCGAGAATGGAACGTAAATGATGCTCATGCTCGGCTTCGGTTTTAGAAAAGATGAGGATGTTGTCAATAAAGACAATAACGAATTTATCCAAAAATGGTTTGCAAACGCGGTTCATGAGGTCTATGAATACCGCGAGTGCATTGGTTAATCCAAATGGCATAACCATGAACTCGTAATGTACATACCGCGTACGAAAAGCAGTTTTGGGAATGTCATCTTCGTGAACACGCAATTGATGATAACCCGATCGAAGATCGATTATGGAGAAGCAAGTTGCACCTTGGAGTTGATCGAATAGGTTGTCGATTCGAGGCAAAGGGTAATGATTTTTTATGGTGAGTTTATCGAGCTCACGGTAGTCGATACACATGCGAAACGAGCCATCTTTCTTTTTCACGAAGAGAACGGGTGCACCCCAAGGAGGTGAGCTTGGACGGATAAAACCCTTATCAGAGAGTTCTTGGAGTTGGTTTGACAATTCTTGCATTTCTGAAGGAGCTAAACGATAGGGAGCCTTGGCTACGGGGGTTGCTCCGGGCACAAGGTCGATTCAGAATTTGACAGGACGGATGGGTGGAAGACCGGAGACGTCATCGGGAAAAACGTCAGGAAAATCACAAACAACGGGAATGTCTTGAAATTTTCTTTCTTCGGGGTCTTTTTGCCACCGCTTGAGCTAGGAATGGAACGTACTTTTGGCGCACGTACTTTTGAGATTGAGAACACGACAAGAGGTTGAGCTTTTTGGGAAATGTTTTGCCAAAGATTTTGAGAGTTTTACCATTGGCGAGTGGAATTCGAATAAACTTTTCATAGCAAACAACTTCGGCACGATGCAAGGATAACCAATCCATGCCTACTATGATGTCAAAACTTCCCATTTGCATCGGGATGAGGTCGTTTGAGAATTTACGCTTACAAAGAGTGAGGATGCAATCGCGGATGACCGAATCGATAGTGATTGAGCTACCATTGGTGACTTTAACAGAAAAAGGCCAAGAAAGTCTAGTACGGGGTACGGCAAAATTGATACAAATTTAAATGAAATAAAACTCCTATCAGCTACGGTATCGAATAAAATTGAAGCAAAATGCTCATTAACTAATAACGTACCATTCACCACGTCGTTGGCAACTTGAGCTTGGTTGACATTCATCATAAAAGCACGCCCTTGGTTACCGTGGGTGACTTGTGGAGCTTGCGAAGGCGGGGGAGGAGGAGCTTGAATTGCTTGGAGCGGTTAACCCGGAGGAGCCATGAGTTGCGGGACTTGAGGTTAGTAAGTTTGCAATTGGTAGGCTTGAGTTGTGTAGTATGGTGCGGGCATGATTTGGGCTTGATTTGCAAAAGTGAGTCGGGGACAAGCATTATGGAAGTGATTCGGGTCTCCACAATTGAAACAAGCTCTCGGTTGAGGAGGAGTTTAAGCAAGAGGCATGGGTTGGTTTTGAGGATTATGCGGAACAAACCTTGGTAGAGTGGTTTGTCCACGGGAGGCTTCACGACACACATTGCTAAGGTGACCGAAACGATTGCAATTTGAGCATTGGCGACAAGCAGAGTAAGATGGGTGGTGGCGTTGGCAAGTGTTGCACAAAGGATGGGGACCGGTGTAAGGTTTTGATTTTGAATAGCTTGAGATTGAGATTGGGGTTGAGTTTGTTGCGTCACGGCAAAGTTTAGATGGTTTGGTTTATGCTTCTTTTTAGAGTGGTGAGATGAGTTGGAGTAATTGATGGATTGGGGTTGGGATTCAACTTTGGAGCTTGGAGATGGATCTGTGGTGGCCTTGACATTTGGTTTCTTGGAATCCTTTTGGGATAAAGTCCCTGCTTTGACATGGTTCTCCGAAAGGGCGGCGGCAAGAGTGATTGCATCATTGAGCGTTTGTGGCTTGCTACTCATGATGGAATCTTAGATTTGCATTGGTAAACCCGAAACATACTTGTCGATTGCCCTCTCGAGTAGGGTAACCAAATGGGGCACTAGAAGGCTAAGCTCGTGGAAACGGTTTGAGTAAGCGGAGTTGTTACCACTATCTTGTTTAAGATCCCAAAATTCAGCTTCCAACTTTTGAATTTCATGCTCGGGGAAAAACTTTTTAAGCATGATGTCCTTCAGTTCATCCCAAGGGAGAGTCATAGCGACTTCCGCTCCCTTGGCATTCATGATGCTATTCCACCACGTTAGGGCGGTTAGCTCGAACACACTTGATGCGAAAATGGTTCGCTTGGCCTCTGGGCATTCACAATGCAAGAACACACTTTCCATGCGTTCAAACCATTGAAGGAGCGTGGTAGCATACTCCTCACCCACAATTTTGGTGGATTGGCGCCCGTAAACTGTTTGTAAGTAAATGTAGCATAAGAGGGTGTGGCTGAGTAGCAACAGGTTGCGGTTGTATAGCTTGAATTTGAGCAATAAGGGTGGGGAGTACAACGGCCATTTGAGTTGTAACCAATTCGGCTATCTTAAGGTCGGAGTTGTTGGGGCGACGAGTTCGACATGCTTGACGAGCTTGGCGATGAAGGGGAGGCATTCTAAAAATGATAAAAGTGAGACAATATGAGATTTTGGGTAACTAGTGCAAATATGATGGTGATTAATGTAAATATGAGATTGTGGTGAAATATTTTGTTAACCTTATAATCATGAAAAAAGATATATTTGAAATTTGAAACGTTAAGATTTAAGACGTGAAATACATGCATGAATCACCATGACTTGTTGTCCCGACAGTAATCTTAGAGAAAAACGAGGTAATGCGGGGACTCGAAACGTTACACGAATCACCGCGTCTTTCATGTTTCAACCAAGATCATAATAATGGGATAAAATGAGAAGTCAAAAACACTAGTTCACGTATCACCGTGGCTTTCATGATTCAACTTAAAACAAAACAAAATTGAGGGAGGGATCAAAACACTAGTCCACGTATCCCCATGACTTTCATATTTCAATCCAAAAATATTAATGGAAGTAATTCACTACTACAAAACTGTTAATAGATGACGCACGAAACATGATGCGCAAAAAATGATAACGTGCATTTACGCGTATCATAAAATATATGTCAGATTTTAAAAAGTTTTTAAAAATGATGACGCGTATTCTTGTGTGTCATCTGTGTCTGTCATTTTTTAAAACTAAAAAAAACTTTCCCCCTTTTTACCCTATACCCCGCGCGCTCAACCCTTACAACCCTAAAATTTTAGCCATCCACACCCCCAAATCCACCACACAGGCCGATCTACACCCAAATCCACCACCACCACCACCATCACCCTGACCGGCCACCCCTTCTCCGAGCGCCGGCGCCCACCATACACTTATCAATCAAAAGAACATGAACCATAGAAACAAAGGCAAACGACGGAGCCATACATCTTCTCCGACGAGAAACCACCGCACCACCGCCACCACCGCCGGACCACCACCAGCACAACCACCACGGAGCCACGTTTCCCCTCCCTCCGCCACTCTCCTCGACACCCAATTCGTCACCAAAGATAATGAACTCACTTACTTCCGTGACCTAACAATCTCCCATCTGACAAATTTTCAAACCCTAGGAGCTTCCCCTACAGTGTGAAGCAACAATGCTGGGAGAAAGCGGAGAAAATCAAAGGTCGTGATCCTGACCGATGGCGTCAAGACCCTCTCGGTAACACCGTTTTTTGTAAGCTCATTGGATGCCCTGGGTGCCTCTGCCATGACTACGATCACATTGTTCCATACTCTAAGGTAATTTCTTATTACACGACCTAAACCCTAAATGTTATAATTGAATTACTTCCTGCAGTTTCTATTGAGATGACACGAATTATCTGATTTCAGATTTGATTGCCTATTTGAAGTTTCCGTGATTATAATAGGGCATTATTTCTTGAGTTGAATTAGTTAAATACAAAATATTGAACTTCATGTGTGATCCTGGAAGGTTGATTTAAAAGGTGTGAGTAGCTATGAGTCATTTAGGTTTCAAAAGCCAAGGCATGTGGCGTGCATTATGGTCGCTAGTCATTTAAGTCCACAAAGAGGTGATTTCCAGCTCGCCACATGCCTTTTAAAATCGGGGCTGCAAGCTAAGAAAATAATAACATTTAGCAAAGATACAAAAATAGTTGACTTGTCCTGTGGTCTTCACCTTGTATTGCACTGTTTGTATGTTTGGTGTAAGTTTTGGTATTCTATTTGTTTACACTCTAATGTGTGTCATCTTGTTGATATTGCAGGGAGGGCAAAGCATATTGGAAAATTTTTAGGTTTTACAGGTAGCACAACATCTTAACTTAACCTGCTTTAAATTGCTTAAAAAATGGCAGCTTTCAGTTGTCTGTTTTGGTATGTTTATGACATTGCTTGTTCTCTAAATTCGTGACAACATTAAACCGTATAATTGCTGGTAACATTTAGTAACACAATGCTCTAGTATGGTGCTGTCTTTTTAGCATTATGTAGATTGCACAAGATATGGTCAATACTGAATCCACATTTATAATATAACATTTGAAACTTACATGAATAGTAATGTACCAATCTATAAGCATATAGTATAATTCCTGAAATGTTCTTCTGATGATGATGGTGGTAGAGGTACATTTCAGCATGGTTGTAAAAATCGCTAGTCGCTAGTCGGGCGGTGGGGTAGGGACTATGGATTAATCGGGATTAATAGGGATTAATCGGAATTAATCGGATTGGGATTTTATATGTTAATTTACAAATTTATAAATATATATACAATATTTTTCAAAATTATACATATAATTTTTTATATCCGACTGATTTGTATTATATTTTGACTGATTTTCTCTAAATTTTAGCTGATTTTAACCAAATGTGATAAAATTTGACTAGTTTTGACCAATTTTCTTTGATTTCTGGCCGATTTTGACTGATTTTGACCTTTGACTGATTAACTAGGCGATTAGCTAAAATCGAATCGGTGGATGACCGATTAGCGATTAATCGGGGATTAATCGGTGCTAGGCGGCGATTTTTACAACACTGCATTTCAGAGGCAACAAGTCGACTCTCGCGACTAAGGAGCTTGTAATGGCGGTGGAGACAAGCTGTCATGGTGCTTTAAATTGAGACACTAACGTTTGAGGTATGTTGCCTATTGATCTTATCTCCTTTTTTATTCAAGGATGTCAAGTGTTTTTTGAGGTTTTGATTTACTTCACGGGTTAAATTCATTTGACAAGAAACTTAGATGTTCATAATTAGTTTGGGATTTTTAAATAAATTGATCATTTGCATTAACAAGTTGTTGAGTTTGATACACCGAGGTTATTGCACCTGCATCATATTACTCCCGGTTGACTTGGGAATAATACAAGTTGCTTCGTATTACTAAAGAGCTGAAACTAAGAACTTATATGATCAAAAGGAGTAATTCATGATATTTTGTTAGGAACTAAATTCCATGTTTATTGCAATTATTCTACTTTAGCACTGCATTTTGAAAGTGATAGTATGATTATTTTGTTTTTAAGTTGCAGATGATCAATTTTTAGTTTTTGGGATTAGATAGCTATTTAGCAATGGTCTCAACAACGGATTCTTATGATGTTATTATTCATGGGTCATTTTACATTTACTCCAATTAATTCTAAGAATTTATCAAACACTAAAACAATAAATTTTCAGTTTGTAGCTGCACAAGAGAAAACATCATATAGATCTTTATATTTTTGACATTAATCAAAAGAGGTTGAGCTTGTAGAACATAGTTCCAAAGGCTTTGCATAGTCTTTTAAACAGTTGACACTAGACTTTTAACAGTTGACACTTGAATTTTGTTTCTTGTTGAAGCAGGATTATATAAGTTGTTTGACTTAATTGTTTTTTGGTTTATGTAGAAACCATTGGGTGATGGCCGTGCTAGACATGAAAACATTGACTTGCTATTATCTTTATTCTCTACGGGTCAACAATATCAATCTGTTGTTGAAACAAACCATTGATGCGTAAGTAATACAAGTTATTAAAACTTTATGTTATATATATTTCTTAATTGATATGATCAACTTTTTTATAGGGCAATGGGCTTATATGCTGCACAAAGTGGTACCAAGAAGAGGCAAACTAAACTCAAATGGGTCAATTCTAGAGTGAGCACTTAATTTTATTTGAATTTACACCTTTACTTAACTTTATTAAGCTGATCATTGACTACCCTTATAGTGTCCACGTCAGCCAGAAAGTACCGAATGTGGATATTATGTGTTGAAGTTCATGAAAGAAATAGTAGATAAAAGGCTTGAAATATTAGTCAATAACAATGTAAGCTGATCATTGACTACCCCTTATATTTACTGTTTGTTGCTTTGTAGCTTATATTATTTGTAACTATCTATGTATGAGTTTTTTATAAGTAAATTACCATTGTTGTTGCCTTGTAGCTGATATTAATAAAATAGTCAAGTAAATTACAAGTGTTTTACATAAAGAGGTTTTTGGGTCAAAACTGACAAGTTTAATTTGATGAAATTGGTTTTGTCATAGATTGCAGAAGGTAAAGAAGAATACACTGATGGTGATTTGGATAAAGTTCATGAAGATTGGGCGCGCTATGTATCGAATTTCATTTATATGTAGGCCTAAATGATATATTTGGACTTGTGTTAGTATTGGTATTGGACTTGTATTAGTATCGGTACTAATTGAATTTGGACTTGTTTTATGCTTTGTAGTTGTTAATTAACAACTTTTGTAAACTTTGTTGCTATTTAATGGATTTCGCTTTTAATGTTATTCGACAATTTGTTTTAGAAAACAACAGGTAAATTTATTTAAAAAAAATTAAAAAATACAGCTAATTTTATGACGTGCATTGCGCGTCATCTATTGCACGTCATAAAAATTTCATAGATGACACGCGATGCGCGTCATCTAGTCATTTATGACTACCCCTTCCTTGACGCGTATTGTCCGTCATCTTTTGCACGTCATAAAATGCACGTCATCTTTTGCGCGTCATAAACAGATGACACGCGGATGCGCGTCATCTATCATTTATGACTACCCCTTCCTTGACACGCATTTGCGCGTCATCTGACCCCAAAGATGACGCGCAATGACAATATAACGCGCATTCGCTTTGGCCTATAAGGTCAAACACCTTGACTTGAACCTTCCAGGTAAGTAATGTCACCTTTGATTCTCGGAATCGTTTTGCCAAAGTTCACATCTAGGCATTTTCCCTCTTCCAGTTAGTACGAACCCGTTATATTGTCACGCTTTAAGGAGATGAGAAATATTGAAAAATTGGGACCCAAACTCAAATTTTTGAGATCCATAATTTATTTTATTTATTATTTTTTATTTTTTTTCGAGGTAAGGTAAGGATACCTTGTATTTCTATGAGAGTGTGTGCGTGTACATGAGGGTAAATAAAACAAAATAAGTAGATAAGAGCAAATAAACAATCAAGTAGGGTAACACGTATAGGCAACACGTTTTGGGACCCTAAAGCATAAACTATAATAGGTCGTTACGTCTAACCACCTATGCTATAGTCATGGCTCTGATACCAATCTGTCACACCCCGACCAAAGCGGCGGAACATGCCAGGGCGCAACTATGATTGTTCAAATGCACACGACACTATTAAAGTGACAATATTTAATCAACTCATTCATTTCACAACATGTTCTTACAAATACAAGAAATATAATAGTTCTAAACTAATAACCTAACGATCCAAAATACAGTAACGTCTTTAAATCTTCAATCAACCGACAATCAAACCTGTAGTATTGCATAAAATATATTTTGTCAACATGTATATTGGTGAGCAATTCTATGACTTTATAAATATAATATAAGGCAAAAATCCACAACTCAAATATGTGAAACCGTAAATAAAAGCGCCAATTGAGGTATATAAATCATAAGTAAATAAGGCTCCTTTTTAATAGATAAAGCTACCATATTACAAGGAGAAGCGTATGATCATACTTATTGAGGATGAGGATGAGGCTAACCGATCAAAGCAGTAGCAATTAATCATATGAGGTATATAACATACAATTGGACAATTATTCTAAGTACACATAACCTAGAGGTTGTGGGTTGAGGATCTAAGTGTTAAATCATTTTCGGTTGAGTAAGTATGCTTGCTACCCCCAAAGTATAGAAGAGAAAACGGGAATGAAATTACTCACTTGGAAAACAGTGGCGTTGATGAATAAACTTATAATAAACACTCAAGTAAGCGAGGCTGACGGTTTAACATGCGTGTCCTAGATTGAAAGATCTTGAGTAAGTATTGAGTCTTGAAGATGAAATATAAATGATATAAAAGTTCATAAAAATAAGGCTTG
Source organism: Flaveria linearis (assembly GCA_024085815.1). Lineage (NCBI taxonomy): Eukaryota > Viridiplantae > Streptophyta > Magnoliopsida > Asterales > Asteraceae > Flaveria > Flaveria linearis. Next base: position 47,368 of record JABSNV010001078.1, on the reverse strand, counting down.
GGTTTTCGGGAGTTTTAGTTATATTTTACAAAGTGTGTTTAAATAACGTAAGGATAAAATGAGTTTTATAAGAAACCGGGTCCTTGATGTTTAGTTTTACTCAACTTTTGTTAAGTTTTACATGGGGGAGTTGGTTTAGTGCTAGTGTGCACGATCCCGTTAATGTAAACATCAAGATCCGACTTAGATTCTCTTAAACTCGAGTTTGAGAGTTTAATTAAAAAAATCGCTTAAACTCGATCTTAGTATAATACCAAGTTTGATTCCGTCATACCATAATCTTAGAAATATAAACAATATAAAGTGAAAAATAAGTTAAAAAAATTTAGGAAAGATTTTTGGTAGTTTGAATGGTGACTAGCTCGTTAAGATGATAAGTTCGACTTTTACTCGGGTATTTTTATCCGAAACTTGGTTTGAGCTAATATTTGTTCCAACACTTCCAAAATCTTAAGTAATATGAGTAATATAAATTAAAACTTAACTAAAAAGATAGGTTGAACTTTTGGTGGTTTGAACATTGACTAACTCGTTAAAACGAGTGTTCGGTTTACTCGGTTTTTACCCGAAACTTGGGTTCAAGCCAAGATTTGTTCTACACCTCCATATCAACCATATAATAACTAAAATATAAAGAAAAACTCAGATCTAAAGTGTTTGATGTAACATGGTTGCTTAAAAGTTATTTAAAGTGCTTAAATGAGCGTTCGATTTGGTTCGGTCCTTGACTCGGTATGAACCTGAGGATGGTTACCACGTGTCCAAAACCATAGAACTAAAAATAAGGTAAAAGTTCCAGATCTAAACTCAAACAAGAATGTTAAGCGAGTAAACTTCCCGAAAACGACCCAACGGGTCTAAAATGCATAAATATGTGTTTGAATGCTCACAAGCCTTAAATAAGATGAAAATGGTTTTGTAAACATAAAATAACTTAGAAAAACTGAAAATATACAAAAAAAAACATACCCGAAATGGTTTGAAATGCAAGATTCGGTTCCGTTGACTTTTTAAAGTCAAACTTAAGCAAAACTAGCTAGAACAACTTGCAAGATCAAAGATTTGGAATAAGAAGATAAAAATGTGCAGGTGAAATGGTTGAGAATGAGTGGTATTTATAGGTAAGGATTAGGGTTTGAGGGAATGGGTAATGCGTTTGTTCGGTGGGTAAAATGGTGCACTTTGATTCTTTTATTTAAAATTAATTTTGATTTAAATAAATTATGACCAGGTATAAGAACATGTTTGGAGGGTTCAAGAATAATTATGGGTTAGGTCTTGGTTGGTTTGGATGGTTAAAATACGAGTCCGGGCCTTAAACGAGCTTAAACGAACTGAAAACGTTAAAAAAACTGATTTTGCTGAAACGAACTGTGGGTCACGCCACGACAAGTATGAAACATGGTTACAACATAAAATCCATCATTTTATTAATATCCAAAGATCCGAAGCCCAAAACGGGTCGGGTTTACAATACATAATAACAAACATAAAGCTAGTTGAAAATGACGAATGTCACATTTGTATTGTTTAGGGTATTCCGTACCTCAAAGAATATCAAAAAGACTTTCTTTGCCATTGTGATAGGTATTAGGTAAGGTGAATATTGAAGGCTGCAGCGGACAGCCGGACACAATGTTATATATGGGTTGTTTATTTAAGATTCCATCTTTTGAACACTTATCACTTTAAACTTTATATATTTACTTAGATTTGATTCTTTCCCTATTGTTGATTACTTGCACAAACAAACCTCAGAGCATACTTACAGAAATTAGGTAGATATTTGTTTTGTAGTTAATATTAATTAGATTGGTGTTTATTATCATCATTGACTATAGTGCTAATATGATTAGCCTTCCATTTTGACAAACTTTTTCTCTCAGTGACTGTAATTTCCATTCATCAATTTACACAAAATATCATGACAATATATGATGACTGTAACTAATTAAAACTTACTCTTACATTGTTGAGAATTGAGATGGGATTCATTTGCAGGTGATGAGTTCAATATACAAGAAATGAAAAGGAAGGAATACATTATTATCAGACTTGGAAACAAATGTACCCTATTCAATCATGTACTCTTTTCTATTTTGTGTTGATTAGCTTACATTAACCCTTCATATATACATACAATCTGTTTAACTTTGTTCATGTGAAGATGTTCTGGAAAAAATTGATTTTAGGTAGAATTATTGTGGAGAGTTCATTTGAAGAAAAAAACAATATGTTGTTGATATGCTTTTCTAAAAATCATGTAGAATCAATAGTACATCCATTTAAGGTGTATTATAAACGCTTGAAAAGCTCTTTAAATATATCATGTTTCATATTTGAAAATGAAAAGCTAATTAGATTGGTAAATCAGTCAAAATTACTGATTACTATGGTTGTATCAAAATTCAGCAAAACTGATTGGAATAAGTTTGCTTTGTCCTGTTCTTTGAAAAATAGTGTAAAATCATAGAAAAATCTGGTAGAGGTGTATCACATATGCATGGAAAGCACTTTAAGTCTACTATAATGCATTGTAACACCCGTATTTTATCAAGGAATAAAAGAAAAAGGAAGAAAAGGACAGAAAAGAAAAACAACTAAAGAGGAGGGACTAAAAGTGCCAAATGGGCAAAATTATCATTTATTTTGTACAAAAGGAAAAGCATGGCCGCCCATGTTGCCTGCATTTCCTATCAGTGATCTTTTTAGAGAGAGAAAACAGCAGAAATTTCGATTCTAGAGAGGGAAAGAAGAAGAAATCAGATTCAAGGTAAGGTTCAATGTTTTTGTTAGTTGTTTTTGGCTAAATTAGCCTCGGTTATGTGCTTATGTGTGTGTATATGTGTTTGAATGCGTGTTTAAAGGATTTCTAGGGTGTTGGAACCGTTTGAACAGCTCGGTGAAGGGTGTAAGTTCGAAGAAGACAACTAAGGTGAGTTCTAGACCCCTTTTTACTGGTTTTTAAATGTTTGGGGCTGGAAAATGCATGCAAAAATATATTTTTATAAAATTTGGGTTTGATACCCGTATGATATGAATGTGTGTATGTTTATGTTTATGTTAGATTATGCCTAGGATTATGTGTATATGTTTAGAACTAGGCATGATGATGTTTTGGGCTCGGATTATGAATTAGACACATGAATATGTTGTTAATATGTCTGAAATTGGTACTTAGAATAAATAAGAAAAGTTGATGTGTCCAGCAGTGCTCATACGACCAACAGTGGTCGTATGATCAGGATTTTTTCTAAGTGTTATAAGCCCAATAGGACTCATACGACCAACAGTGTGGTCGTATGACCAGGTGATGAATTTTTCTAAGTGATTGATGAGTCTAATAGGACTCATACGACCAACAGTGGTCGTATGAATATGTGAAATTTTCTAAGTCTGAGGCCCACAGGACTCATACGACCAACAGTGGTCGTATGATTATATGGAAAATTTTCCAAGTATGGGCTCGTACGACCAACAGTGGTCGTATGATCCAAATATGTTCCTAAGTCCAGGGGTGGTACGACCATCAGTGGTCATACGACCAACAGTGTGGTCGTAAGACCAGCTGATAAATCTAAGTGTTAAGTGAAAAGTCCAGCAGTGCTCATACGGCTAATAGTGCTCATACGTCCAGAGGGCTTATACGCCCAAAGTGCTAAAACGCCTAGAACACTTAGCATTTTCGGGAATTTCCAGTAAAGTTCGGAGTTCGAGGTTTGACCAGGGTTGACTAGGGTTAATAAATGATGATGTCTCATGCATATGATGATGAGTATGATTAACCCTTATTATTACTGATATCATTATCAGTGTAGTATTATTGTTAACAATATTATTAATAAAATATTGTTAAGTATGGTGTGATGATGATGAATGTCTGAATATATTAGCACCCTTTCTTAATATTTAATTAATGTTATGAGTAGGGCTGTGATGGGAATCAATATTAATATGATTATTAATATTATCAGTACAATTATTATTAATATGTTTATTAATAATGATGTGGTATGATTCTACGTATAATGATTATGATCAAGACAGAAATTATTATTATCATTAATAAAGTGGAAGATTAATGGTAATAAGAGGTGAAATGTGAATGAATAAACGAAAGTCTTGATTAATAATGGGTGAGCAACTTGGTGTTGCAAAAGCCCGCAGAAGGCTTACAATCTTCGTGATTGATAATGGGTGAGCAACTTGGTGTTGCAAAAGCCCGCAGAAGGCTTACAATCTTCGTGATTGATAATGGGTGAGCAACTCGGTGTTGCAAAAGCCCGCAGAAGGCTTACAATCTTTGAGATTGATAATTGGTGAGCAACTTGGTGTTGCAAAAGCCGCAGAAGCCTTGCAATCCTTGAGATTGCTAATTGGTGAGCAACTTGGTGTTGCAAAAGCCGCAGAAGCCTTGCAATCCTTGAGATTGCTAATTGGTGAGCAACTTGGTGTTGCAAAAGCCGCAGAAGCCTTGCAATCCTTGAGATTGCCAATGGTTGCGCAACTATGTGTTGCAAAAGACCGAGAGAAGAATGATAAAAGAACAAATTGAACGATGGTAAAGATAACAAAAATATAACCTATGTGTACGTACGATGTATGATCACCTAAGAAGATGAGGAACGGTTTTGAAGGAAAAATAAAGTATTTTAGTTATAAAACTAGAACTCACTCAGCAACGCTGATTTTTATGTATTTTCCAGTTGGCAGGTGACAGGTTGCTGAGGATGGCACACAGGGGTGGCTACTTGGCGGGAAGTCTGACATCCAATTTATTTTGACGATACTGTTGTTTTGTAATTCATTCAATTAAATATTTTGTGACTTAGAAACTAGAATGTATTGCTTAACAACAGTCTTTATAATGAATGAATGGTTTTTGTTAAACTTAATTCCGCTGCTTAACTTATGATATGTATATTTTATGCTGTGAATGACCAACTGTGAGGTGCCCGGGAACGGGGCCTTACAAGTTGGTATCAGAGCTAAAGTTTAAGTGAAACGGGTAAATTTTTCAAAATAAACCTTAACTTAAACTGAGAATGGGACGGAAAGAGGGATGTCAGCCCGAGTAGCCATGTGCCATCAGGTATTGTTTTCTTAAAAGTTAATCAGTATTATGTGCGTGTGCTATGTGATTTATGTGTTCTTAGTAGATTTAGATGCTGATGTAGTCAGGATAGGAAGTGCTTGGGGTGTGAAGAGTAAAGTAAGTGGCTAATCACAACTGGCCACTGTAATTAGGGACTTACTATACTTGACATAAACTAAGCTGTATCCTTGAATGACTGTTTTAGTGTTTGAATCTTGTAGTGCATAGGAAAATGGCTGGGAAGAAACCTTCTAAGGCTGCTAGGGACAGAGGTCGTCCGCGTACGACTAGGAACAGCACTAAGACTCCCAAGGCGACTCCTGTGAACCCCGAGGTTCCGAACCGGAACGAGGAAACTGAGAATGCTAGCCTGAATGCCTCAGCTAGGGAGGCGATTGCTGATGAGGTACACCAGGTCCTACAGGCAGTTATGCCATCTGTAGTAACCGACGTTATTCGTGCGGTGAGGAATGAGGAGAGAAAGGAGAAGGAGGATAGGAGAGGGTCAACTGAGAAGGAGAGCAAGGGAGGAGAGGAACGACCGGATCCAAAGATAGTAGTATCTGATGAAGAGGAAGACGATATGGTAGGGGTGACAACCAAGGGATGCAATTACGGGGCATTCCAGAGGTGCAGGCCCCCGACTTTTGACGGGAATGGTAATGCTGCTGCAGCCCACCGTTGGATAAGGGAGATGGGGGCGGTACTTGAGATCAGCGAGTGCCGGGAGGATCAGAAGGTGAAGTTTGCCACCCACTCCTTTACTGACTCAGCCCTATGTTGGTGGGACAATATTGTCCAGGCTGAGGGCAGCAGGGCCATAAGCAAGATGAAGTGGCCCGAGTTGAAGAAGCTGGTGATTGAGGAATTCTGTCCTCACAGAGAACTTGATAAGATTGAGAGAGAGTTCCTGCAACTCGAGGCGGGAACCATGAACCACCAGCAATACACTGCAAAGTTCAATGAGATGGCGAGGCTGGTGCCAGATCAAGTGACACCGGTATCCCGGAAGATTAACCGGTACATTCAGGGACTGCCAGCTGACATTCGTAGGCACTTGATTGCTGCTCGGCCAAGCACGTTTAGGTCGGCAGTGGATCTGGCTGGCAGACTCTACGATGAAAGGGAAGTGACAATGGTAGAGTCAAGGAAATCCGGTGGTGCTGACCGGAATTGGAACGGGAAAAGGTTCGGGCGTGGTGGCTTTACCCCGAACAACAAGAAGATGAAAGTGGATGACCGAAGGGTGGGGTCATCGAGCTCAGGGCCCAAAAGGTGTGGCAAGTGCGGGAAGGAGCACACGGGGGAGTGCAGAATGGGGCCCAAGGTGTGCTACAGGTGCGGGAAGCTGGGCCACCTCTCGAGGGACTGTAAGGATCTGAGGTGTTTTACCTGCGGTGAGGTGGGCCATATGAGCAAAGATTGCAAGAAGCAGAGGGTGGAGAGTTCCGGGGCAAAGAAGACGGCCGGGACTGAAGGGCAGAAGGCAAGTGCCAGAGCCTTCACCATGACCAGGGAGGAGGCTAGGACGGACCCCGATGTTGTGTCAGGTACGTTTCTAGTAAATCAAACTCTTGCTTCGGTGTTATTTGATTCTGGTGCTAGTAGGAGTTTCATTTCCGCTACTTTCTGTGCTAAACTGCCTGTTAGTAGGAAATGCATTAGTGAGCCCTTTGATGTAGAAACTGCTATTGGTAAGTCCACTAGAGTTACTGATGTGATAGAGGACTGCACCATAGAGTTAGAAGGCTATAGGTTTGCCGCTAGATTACATGTGATGCCCCTAGGTGGATTTGATGTAGTGCTAGGGATGGATTGGTTGGCAACCTACGAAGCGAATATCGTGTGCCGAAAGAAGATGATTAGACTGACGGCATCCGACGGGAGTCTGGTAACGATATACGGTGATCGGGTAACGCTGATTCCGAAGGTGATTTCGATGGCGGTGGCAGGCAAGTGCATGAGGCGTGGGTGCGGCGCCTACTTATGTTACGTAAAGGATGTGGAAACGCCAACACCACAACTATCCAATGTTCCGGTTGTGTGTGAGTTTCCAGATGTGTTCCCGGAGGACTTACCGGGACTGCCACCTGACCGCGAAATTGAGTTTCAAATCGATCTGATACCCGGTGCCCAACCTGTTGCTAAAGCACCGTACCGCTTGGCTCCGACGGAGATGAAAGAATTGATGGAGCAACTGCAAGAGTTGCTTGACAAAGGTTTTATTAGACCGAGTATCTCTCCTTGGGGTGCTCCGGTTTTGTTTGTGAAAAAGAAGGACGGTAGCATGAGAATGTGTATCGACTACCGTGAATTGAACAAGTTGACAATAAAGAATCGGTATCCGTTACCGAGAATCGATGACTTGTTCGATCAGCTCCAGGGTGCCAGTTGGTTTTCGAGGATAGATCTTCGATCTGGCTACCATCAAGTGAAAGTAAAGGAGCAAGACATTCCTAAAACAGCTTTTCGTACGCGCTATGGTCACTACGAGTTCCTCGTCATGTCTTTTGGGTTGACCAACGCGCCAGCTGCTTTCATGGATTTGATGAACCGAGTGTGTCGGCCAATGTTAGATAAATCAGTGATTGTGTTCATCGATGATATTCTGATCTATTCGAGGAGCGAGGAAGAGCATGTCGGTCACATTCGGGAAGTGTTGGATACCTTGAGGAGGGAGAAACTGTATGCGAAGTTCTCCAAATGTGCGTTCTGGCTACGCGAGGTACAATTTCTGGGTCACGTGGTAAATGCAGAAGGGATCATGGTGGACCCAGCGAAGGTTGAGGCTGTGATGCAATGGAAATCACCAAAGACGCCATCCGAGATTCGTAGCTTCTTGGGATTGGCGGGCTATTACAGGAGGTTTATTCAAGACTTCTCCAAGATAGCCTCACCTTTGACAAAATTGACTCGCAAGGATGTAAAGTTCGTGTGGGGTCGAGAACAGGAGGATGCTTTTGAGGAATTAAAGACGAGACTGACACAAGCTCCTGTCTTGACATTACCCGAGGGAAATGAAGACTTGGTGGTCTATTCGGATGCATCCTATTCTGGGCTAGGTTGCGTGTTGATGCAACGTGGAAGGGTAATAGCCTATGCATCTCGACAACTGAAAACCCATGAAGTCAACTATCCCACACACGATTTAGAATTAGCCGCGGTGGTTTTTGCGTTGAAAATTTGGCGGCACTACCTACACGGGACGAAGTGCACAATCTTCACTGACCACAAAAGCTTGAAGTACTTCTTCGAGCAGAAAGATCTAAACATGAGGCAGAGGCGGTGGTTGGAGCTGATAAAGGATTATGATTGTGAGATCCATTACCACCCGGGCAAGGCCAATGTGGTGGCCGATGCCCTTAGTCGAAAAGAAAGGCCTGAGCCGATCCGGGTAAAGGCCTATCAGTTAATCATGACCTCCGACGTAATGACACAGGTTAAGGAGTTTCAAGTCGAGGCCTTGAAGGAAGATCGTCTTAACTCCGAAAGGATGAGAGGTCTAGTGACGGAATTGGGTGAGAACACTCTTGGTGTTAAGACCCGATTTGGGCGAATGTGGATTCCTCGATACGGGGATCTACGTGAAAGGGTTATGGACGAGGCCCATAAGACCCGATACTCCATTCACCCCGGTGCTACCAAAATGTACCACGATATGAAGAAAGACTATTGGTGGCCGGGCATGAAACGCGACGTAGTGGAGTACGTAAGTAAGTGCTTGACTTGCTTACAAGTGAAGGCGGAACACCAGAAGCCCTACGGGAAGATCCAACCGTTGGATATACCCGAGTGGAAGTGGGAACACATCACCATGGATTTCATCACGAAGTTACCACGTACCCCTAAAGGGTATGATGCTATATGGGTGATAGTTGACCGCTTGACAAAGAGTGCCCACTTCCTACCGATCCGCGAAATGTACTCATCTGAAAGATTGGCGGATCTGTTCATCAAAGAAATTGTAGCTCGTCATGGTGTGCCGGTGTCTATTGTGTCTGATCGTGACACCCGGTTTACCTCCAAGTTTTGGAAGAGGTTTCATGATGCGATGGGGACGAGACTACACATTAGTACAGCATATCACCCTCAGACAGACGGTCAATCTGAGAGGACGATCCAAACACTCGAAGATATGCTTCGGGCGTGCGTGATCGACTTTGGAGGAAGTTGGGACAACCACCTGCCGTTAGCAGAATTCTCGTACAACAATAGTTATCACGCCAGCATTGGCATGCCGCCCTACGAGATGCTATACGGTAGGAGGTGTAGGACGCCCGTGTGCTGGGGAGACATTGGGCAGAAAGAGTTAGGAGGTGTTGAGGTGGTCGAAGCTACGACTGAGAAGTTAGAAAAGATCAAAGCCTTCATGAAGGCAGCGAAAGATAGGCAGAAGTCGTATGCTGACAAGAGGCGGAGACCGATAGAGTTCAAGGTTGGTGACCGAGTTATGTTGAAGGTCTCATCTTGGAAAGGAATCATTAGATTCAGGAAACGAGGTAAGCTAAGCCCGAGATACATAGGACCTTTCCGAATTATCGCACGAGTAGGAGAGGTGGCCTATCGACTTGAACTGCCAGATGAGTTAAGTGGAATTCATCCCACATTCCATGTATCTCATCTGAGAAAGTGCTTAGCTGATGAAGACATGGTTGTACCACTGGAGGATATCGAGGTGGATGAGAGGCTCAACTACGTGGAGCAACCAGTGGCAATCATTGATCGTAAGGAAAAGAGGTTAAGGAATAAAGTGGTTCCTCTTGTGCGTGTACGGTGGAAGCACAGGAAGGGATCCGAGTCTACGTGGGAGACTGAAGAAGAAATGAGGCAGCACTACCCACATCTATTTGAGGAATAACAGGTTTCGGGGACGAAACCTATATAAGGGGGGTGGACTTGTAACACCCGTATTTTATCAAGGAATAAAAGAAAAAGGAAGAAAAGGACAGAAAAGAAAAACAACTAAAGAGGAGGGACTAAAAGTGCCAAATGGGCAAAATTATCATTTATTTTGTACAAAAGGAAAAGCATGGCCGCCCATGTTGCCTGCATTTCCTATCAGTGATCTTTTTAGAGAGAGAAAACAGCAGAAATTTCGATTCTAGAGAGGGAAAGAAGAAGAAATCAGATTCAAGGTAAGGTTCAATGTTTTTGTTAGTTGTTTTTGGCTAAATTAACCTCGGTTATGTGCTTATGTGTGTATATGTGTTTGAATGCGTGTTTAAAGGATTTCTAGGGTGTTGGAACCGTTTGAACAGCTCGGGTGAAGGGTGTAAGTTCGAAGAAGACAACTAAGGTGAGTTCTAGACCCCTTTTTACTGGTTTTTAAATGTTTGGGGCTGGAAAATGCATGCAAAATATATTTTATAAAATTTGGGTTTGATACCCGTATGATATGAATGTGTGTATGTTTATGTTTATGTTAGATTATGCCTAGGATTATGTGTATATGTTTAGAACTAGGCATGATGATGTTTTGGGCTCGGATTATGAATTAGACACATGAATATGTTGTTAATATGTCTGAAATTGGGACTTAGAATAAATAAGAAAAGTTGATGTGTCCAGCAGTGCTCATACGACCAACAGTGGTCGTATGATCAGGATTTTTTTCTAAGTGTTATAAGCCCAATAGGACTCATACGACCAACAGTGTGGTCGTATGACCAGGTGATGAATTTTTCTAAGTGATTGATGAGTCTAATAGGACTCATACGACCAACAGTGGTCGTATGAATATGTGAAATTTTCTAAGTCTGAGGCCCACAGGACTCATACGACCAACAGTGGTCGTATGATTATATGGAAAATTTTCCAAGTATGGGCTCGTACGACCAACAGTGGTCGTATGATCCAAATATGTTCCTAAGTCCAGGGGGGTACGACCATCAGTGGTCATACGACCAACAGTGTGGTCGTAAGACCAGCTGATAAATCTAAGTGTTAAGTGAAAAGTCCAGCAGTGCTCATACGGCTAATAGTGCTCATACGTCCAGAGGGCTTATACGCCCAAAGTGCTAAAACGCCTAGAACACTTAGCATTTTCGGGAATTTCCAGTAAAGTTCGGAGTTCGAGGTTTGACCAGGGTTGACTAGGGTTAATAAATGATGATGTCTCATGCATATGATGATGAGTATGATTAACCCTTATTATTACTGATATCATTATCAGTGTAGTATTATTGTTAACAATATTATTAATAAAATATTGTTAAGTATGGTGTGATGATGATGAATGTCTGAATATATTAGCACCCTTTCTTAATATTTAATTAATGTTATGAGTAGGGCTGTGATAGGAATCAATATTAATATGATTATTAATATTATCAGTACAATTATTATTAATATGTTTATTAATAATGATGTGGTATGATTCTACGTATAATGATTATGATCAAGACAGAAATTATTATTATCATTAATAAAGTGGAAGATTAATGGTAATAAGAGGTGAAATGTGAATGAATAAACGAAAGTCTTGATTAATAATGGGTGAGCAACTTGGTGTTGCAAAAGCCCGCAGAAGGCTTACAATCTTCGTGATTGATAATGGGTGAGCAACTTGGTGTTGCAAAAGCCCGCAGAAGGCTTACAATCTTCGTGATTGATAATGGGTGAGCAACTCGGTGTTGCAAAAGCCCGCAGAAGGCTTACAATCTTTGAGATTGATAATTGGTGAGCAACTTGGTGTTGCAAAAGCCGCAGAAGTCTTGCAATCCTTGAGATTGCTAATTGGTGAGCAACTTGGTGTTGCAAAAGCCGCAGAAGCCTTGCAATCCTTGAGATTGCTAATTGGTGAGCAACTTGGTGTTGCAAAAGCCGCAGAAGCCTTGCAATCCTTGAGATTGCCAATGGTTGCGCAACTATGTGTTGCAAAAGACCGAGAGAAGAATGATAAAAGAACAAATTGAACGATGGTAAAGATAACAAAAATATAACCTATGTGTACGTACGATGTATGATCACCTAAGAAGATGAGGAACGGTTTTGAAGGAAAAATAAAGTATTTTAGTTATAAAACTAGAACTCACTCAGCAACGCTGATTTTTATGTATTTTCCAGTTGGCAGGTGACAGGTTGCTGAGGATGGCACACAGGGGTGGCTACTTGGCGGGAAGTCTGACATCCAATTTATTTTGACGATACTGTTGTTTTGTAATTCATTCAATTAAATATTTTGTGACTTAGAAACTAGAATGTATTGCTTAACAACAGTCTTTATAATGAATGAATGGTTTTTGTTAAACTTAATTCCGCTGCTTAACTTATGATATGTATATTTTATGCTGTGAATGACCAACTGTGAGGTGCCCGGGAACGGGGCCTTACATGCATCTTTGAACATTAAAGTGTAAATAAAATCGTAGAGGTCAAAATGGCTGATTACAGCAACAACGCTGAAAGGTGTTGCATAAAAATTTAGTTTTTTCAAAGTCAACTAAGAATGGATACTTGATCACACTTGGGCTGTATTGTTGGTTCGATGGATTAGATGCGCTTAATCGAGTATGTTCAAAGTTTTTAAACTAGCAAATAGGTTAAACGAGCATTTATACAAACGGGTCAAAACGGGCGTGTTTGTAGACAATGAATTATATTGATGTTTTGTTGGTGGTTGATAATATACAAACATGTCTATTGTGGGTGCTTCTTTTAAACTTCAAGTGAATAAATTGTTTTAGGTGGTGTGTTAATATTTTTCTCTTGTTTTTTGTTTCTCTGGGTGTTATTTATTTATGTTTTTGCATCTTAGTTCTTGCGCACAGCAAGTCAATTTATATATAAGGATTTCTCCCATCTTCATCTTTTATATCCTATGGGGTTGCCCATGTTCACACACAAATAAGAGGGAGGGTGGGAGGGAGTATCATAAAAGTTATGTAACATTCTTATACTCATATGTTAATTTGAAGTTACGACAATTGGTACTTACTTAACTCATGCTTGTTCCGGATACGTCTCGTATTGGAAATCAAATCCAAGTCTTTTATTTGGCCATTTTGATGATCAAGAAAGATAAAAAAAACTATTGGGAGTCTTGGTTTTGTGACCATGTTGTTGTATCTTATGATACGGAAGGGGTAATTGTCATTGATTTTGATGAGCTGTAATATGGGTTGGGTTTTATTTTTGCTCCAAGTTAAGTATTTGGTTGGATTTTTGTTTGTTCGTCTTAGTTATTTTGTATAAAATCACTGATAAAAAAAACTAATACTTGTTGTTGGGGAGCTTCCAAATGATTATGTTGACTTGTTAAAAATATAAGCTCATTTATAAGTATATCTATTCTTATGATTTCTTTAGATTATTTTTGGAGATGTCCCGAATGCTTATGTTAACTTCTTACAAATTTAAGCTTATTTGTAACCACCCTTATGATTTTTTATTTTATTTTGAGTATCGTATAAGTTTGGAAATGCTTGGGTGATGAGGGTCTCCAATGGCTAACAAATCTATTCAACACTATCTTTAAGACAGGGAAGATGCCAGACCAGTGGAGAACCAGTGTCATAGTCCCCATATATAAGAAAAAAGGAGATATCCAAGGCTGCGAAAACTACAGGGGAATAAAGCTACTGAGTCGCACAATGAAACTATGGGAAAGAGTTATTGACACGAGAATTAGACGGGAAACCCAGATAGCAATAAACCAATTTGGATTTATGCCAGGACGCTCTACAACAGAAGCCATACACGTCATAAGACGGATAATGGAGAAATATAGAGAAAAGAAAAGGGACCTCCATATGGTATTCATAGACCTAAAAAAGGCCTATGACAGTGTACCGAGACAACTAATTTGGGAAAGCCTACGACATAGAGGGGTACCAGAGAGGTATATCAAATTAATTAATGATATGTATGACGGGGCAAAAACATGTGTGCGAGCACCGGTAGGAGACACAGACTCATTCTCAGTGGAAGTGGGACTACACCAAGGATCGGCATTGAGCCCATTTCTCTTCACACTAGTGTTGGATGAGATGACTAAGCATATACAACAGTCAGTCCCGTGGTGCATGCTCTTCGCGGATGATATTGTCTTAATATCAGAATCTAAAATGATGCTTAACGACAAGCTAGAACAGTGGAGAGCAGCGCTAGAGAGCAGAGGATTAACGATAAGCCGCTCTAAGACGGAATACATGCATTGTAACTTTGGTGGCGACAAGGAAGAGGACACCCAAATCAGTATCCAGGGTATGCCGGTACCACGGACATCTAGATTCAAATACCTGGGCTCGTACCTGCAGGAGGACGGAGAGATACACAGCGATGTAGCTCACCGTGTCCAAGCAGGATGGTGTAAGTGGAGAGCAGCATCAGGGATCCTATGTGATAAGAGGTTTCCAGCAAAACTCAAGGGAAAACTATACAGAGTGGCGGTACGCCCAGCTATGCTATATGGAACAGACTGTTGGGCCATAAAGAAATCGCACGAGAAACAAATAGAGGTTGCGGAAATGCGAATGCTAAGGTGGATGTGTGGCCATACAAGACTGGATTGGATAAGAAACGAAGTGTTTCGACAGAAGTTAGAAGTGGCTTCTATTGCAGATAAAATACGAGAGGGAAGATTAAGATGGTATGGACATGTCAAGAGGAGACCAATGGCAGCACCGGTCAGAGCAGTGGAGAACATCATCATAGAGGGTAGGAAGAGTAGAGGAAGACCTAGGTTGACTTGGGAAGAGAGAATTAGGCGGGATATGGTACACTTGCACCTCTCTGAGCACATGATCGAGGATAGGAGTGAGTGGAGGCGTAGAATCAAAATTCAGGACTTTTAGTGGTTCCTGTAGCTAGGAAGGACTTGGATTAATTGTTACGGGCCTGATGCGTATGTAGTACGATTGGACCTTTTTAGGGGAAACCTGCTGCTTCCCTGATACATGCTTGTTCATTTTATACTTTCTTTTGGTGATATTTTAATATTTGTTGTATGATGTGTGCTGTACCATATACCATATATCACATACCGTATGTTTGATTATATGTTTTTTCGTTAGCGTTACTGCTTTTGCTATCGAGTCAGGGGTCTCTTTGGAAGCGGTCTCTCTACCTATCTGGATAGAGGAAAGACTTGCCACCACCTACCCCTCCCAGACCCTGCTCTTGAGTGGGATATACTGGGTTTGTTTGTTTGTTTGTTTATCGTATAAGTTTATTTAATTGCTATATGTAGATTCTCTTTATTTTTTATTTAATATCCACACAAATATTTATATTTACTTTATGTGATTAGAAACTATAAAATGAACCATATACGTTTTTATGATTTCTTATTGAAAAACTAAGTCACGAAACCATTAAAATACATTGATTATACAGTACATATCAATTCTTTATACACGAAATTGGATACCAAATATCATTCAAATCTCTTCATTTTATTTCCTAAACTTTACAAATATTTTTAACTTTAATTTGAAACTATATATCTGTAATATAAAACTTCTTTCCCACTAAGTTATATCCTAGCTAAAAATAAATTTATACATTTGGATCTCTATTGAAAGATGAAAGTTTGATAATGAAGTATTACTCATTCAATAACGGATTTCAAAACTTATAACGTTTTAGCTGGTAGCATGACCCATCTTTGAGATATGGTGCTATGTATATGACTTTTCTTATTTCTGTAAATGTTATAGGAATTTATGACGAGAGAAATTCACACATGATCAAAACTGACCCCTTACGATGTGATTATGCAATGAAAGTGCAAGTTCTAGAATTGAGGGCTGATCGAATGGAACCAACACATGATTTTTTTTTATAAATAATCTGACGAGTCACATTATTGTCATTAACAAAAAAATTTCAAAATCTGAATTTTTGTTCTACTCTAATCGGTGAAAATTCTAAATTGAGATCCTTTGTGAGTTCATGCCAAACAAACATTTAAAGAAAATATAGTTTACTTTTTAAAACAATTTTCTCGACCCTAAACTGAGTATAAGAATCTCATTATCGAATTAGTTGCTGTATTGGCATACAAAACTGTTATATATGTAACTCGCTAATGCTTGAATTAATGGTTAATGTTTTAGGTGGTTCATACATGTAATCTCAGTTTGTGAATTTTCAAGTGATTGTTTTACTATTTTTAAAAGTGGTGTTTAATGACAAACTCTATAAACATAATTTCTATATTTATTAATTCCTAACTAACTACATAAATTTTTATTATGCATAATAATAGTAGTGGGATTTCATATGTTGGGTCAGATGCAACACCAGTTACCCTGTCGCGTAACACACGTATCCCTAATGCATTTAGTATTTTAGTATATTTAAATTTTGTTTGGGTCACGGTGAGCTTTAGATTTTGAGTTTACATATAGTATGTATACACAAATTACATTTTCCAAGTATACAATTACTGCGACTATTTTTAAAACTATATTATTTAGGCTATCTTTAACTAAATTATACTATATACTTGTAAATTGTTCATCCCGCAACATCGTGCGGGCTTTCCACTAGTAATTGTATATGCATTATCATCAAGAATTATCTTTATCATTATATATTTCTTTAAATACACTAATGATTTAGATACAAAAATATGTTCAAACCACAACGTTGAACCACTGTAACGGTAAGACCAGCCGATCCAACCGACCCGCCCAACCAACCCAGCATGTTCAGTTTGTCTTTCCACAAAAAACATAGTAGCTATACCTGGAGTTTAGTCAAAACCAAGCCTAACCTAACCATGGAGACTGCTAGACCTTAGGTCTCAGAAGGGAGATGAAGGGTAGGTGCTCGCCGAAGGTTGCATGCAAATGTGATAAATCAACGCTCTGAACAGTGCATGTAACCATGCATAATCATCAAGAAACCCTAGCCATTATGGTACATACATTATGGGTGGACATGTAGACCGCATGTGTGTGGTGGCTGCAGTTGTTATGGCATTCATAAAATGCAACCATTTTCCATTTTTCCTTCCAAATGCATAAAGATGGAACCATATAACATTCATCATCCATTATTACTTGGGTGAGATTTTTTCCTTTTCCTTATTGAACCGTGCTTTATGCTTATAATACTCTTCCAGCTCGTTCTCCAGCTTTTCGATGAACTCACTCGTATGCTCAAGTGACTGTTCATATTTGTACTTTTCTAAGGCCTGCAAAATTCCAATATTTCTCAACAATCATCATTCGAGCAAAATTTCAGGACCATTGATCGGCTTGTTTAAGAGCAAGGAACATGATCAAGAACATTATACTATGTCATAAAAGGCTAATTGCATAAAAGGGAAAACAACTATGATCCAGAATCTTACATAATTGACCAACTTTTTTAGGCCTATTGAAATAGTAAAAACCACCAAAGTTTTAAAAAAAATTATATGTAAGTTAACCAAAATTCAAATACATCAATTTGATGTAATTTGATCAAGTAATGTGTCAGAATGATGACATGGCAACTGTTGTGTCAAACCATGTTGACTATTTTCTGCTGTCACTCGGAAACATTTTATCTTTAGTAATTACCTTGAACAAAATAATTGAAACTTTGATTTGTTTCCCGCCAAAAAATGAGTTGGTTGCCCAAACAGAAATCAAATAAATGTTGATGACGTTTTTACACAATGTCCTATAATAAAGCTGCTTAGAGCTAGGAACTTCTGGATTTGCAGAACAAAGGAGATTTTACCTTCGCTTTCGATAGGGTGTCTGGAGGAGACATAATCTCGGGTTGCACGTAATTTTTTCCACGATAGAATATGATGACATTATTAGGTTTTATGTCAATAACAATGCCTTTACTTAGTCGGGTAAGCTCGTCAGCATATTCTTGAATTTGTCCAGGTTTACAAGGTTTGCAGACAACCTTTACAGTCTCATGGTTCTTCCAATGAAGATGCATATTAAGGACAACTCCACCGAATACACCACGTCTTCCAACTGGAACGTAATGTTTCTTTTTCTCACCGGTTCGTTTAAGATAGAACTTCTCCTCCTCTGTTAAACTTTCAGGGTCATATACTTCAGCTGCAGCCTTTGGTAATTCAAATTTTCTTAATTTCTCAATCAACCATTCTTCCTTTCTTTTGGCCTGGTGAGGCAAACAAATGCAGATTTATAACTAACTTAACAGTACTGTTATCGTTTAACACTCATCACTAGAGGTTACCCACTTATAAATGAGTCAATTAGGTGTGTTTAAACTCAAACAGGTCAAAGGAAAAAAATAGCTAAAAACGGAAGGGAACGAATGGGTTGAAAGTTGCCCACAGTCTAATTTTAATGCATACAACTTATATTCTTTTATTAAAAAGATTAAGAAAATTATTGTAAAAACATTGTTTTTTGTATAAAATATGGTCCATTGAAGTATATATGAAATTACAGGAACAAAAAAAGAGGAACAATTTCTGAAGATCATCCCAACCTAGCCCAGCCCTCTTTAACCCAATGTACTATACCAAATCTGCTCTGACCGGTAACCTGACTAGCCCATCTTGCCAGCTCTAACGACAACTACCTCTGTTCCAGAAAAAAGGTACACAGTTTTGATTTTTGGGGTCCAACCGATAATTTCTAGACCCAAAACAATTAGCACATTGTCTCAATTTCAGCACCAGTGTAATTTTTAATTGATTAATTATGATACTAACGCAGTTTAATGCCCTTATTAGGGCTAAATTTTAAGATCTGTTATCAACTTTAGAGGAGTCCTCTAGTCAAAACAGAAAATTTAATAGCAAATAGATATAATTACTGTATATACACACACATGAAGTTCGAATTAGTTTTATCAATGACAATCCCATATGAAGATGGAAATTAGTTCATAGAGAAAATTAAAACACATGCAGAAAGCAAGATATAAACAAGTCCAACCTTTCCAAGCCTGTATAAGATCCTAATTTCTGGATTTGGGGATCTCATCTTTTTCTTTGCCTTCAAGCGATAAAACCTTAGTTCATTGAGTTTGGCTTTCCTAGACACTTGAATCCGTCTTTGTTTCTTTTTTCCTTCTGACAAATCGCTAAGCTGTTTGCCTATACAAAACCTGACGCCATCTTTATCCATTGTCATCTCGACAGCAGAATTGGTCGCTGATCGAACATGTGACCTTAATGAATGAACTCTATGTAGCAGAAATACAGGTTTTAGGCCTATCTTGTTTGGTGATGAAAAGCATGTAAAATTACAACAACGAGCAATCGTTGAGTGTATAAGTCTTGTGTCCAGGCAATGATTCTGGCTTCTCCAATACCTGCATTTAAACATCATACGATCAACAAAGTTCCACAAATCCCAATCCCAAATCCTACATTAATAGAGACCAATTATGCATGATATCACATAATCTACAACAAAAGTTGACATCTCAATTCAAATTTGGGAACCGATGCAACTGAGGAGACATAAATGTATGAACACAGATGGCTCAATTGAGGAGAAAAATATTACCGGACATGGTGTGGAACTGATTGATTATGTATGAAATCGGTTATACGACGACTAACGAATCTGAATGACATAAGGCTGAGTATGAGCTTCAGCAGCGGCACTGCGACGGTAATCGTTGGTGTTTTATGGTTTTCAGGTGGATTATTGGAGGACGAATTGAAGCACCTGGACTGGATATTGAGAATCGAAATTTTAGAAACGAGTCTGCTAAATTGCGCCACAAACCCTAAAGTGGCACTACAAATATTTTTTTCCCTTTTTCATGAATTGATACAACAAATCTTGTTTTTATGGAGTGTTAGAGCACTCAAAGTTGGTTTTTTTTATTTATATATGAGTGGTTGCATTATATTACATTAGGGTTGTTTAAACCGTTCGTTGCTCTTTCGTTTGCTCGAAAAAGTTTGTTTGAATTTTTGCTCGGTTGTAAACGAGTCGATCGGCTCGGATCGATTTGAAAACGAGCCAAGCACGAAAAAGGTCCGTTCGGTTCGGTTCGGCTCGAATTAATATGTATATATAGTTTATACATAATAATCTAGTACATTTAACCTATTATATACAAATATATAATTATATTTATGCATACTTGATCAATCAACCTAATAAAGAATTCTACATAAAACATAAAAGTGAAATCCTAAGCCATTAAGAGATTTTTTCGATCATGTCCCACTCTCACCGTCATCATTCTTTGCAATATGTTCTTTGTCTTATCGGCTATATCCTTAGCTTTATCGTCAGTCACAGCGTATTGTCATCCATGTAAATATTATGTAATGAAATGTGGTTGATTTTCAAGACATCAAACCTTATTCACTGCGGTATAAATCGTATGACACACAAGATAGTTGGGTTGTATAAATTGTTCACCGCTCGTTTGCGCTCGCTCAACGCTCGCTCGAAAATTGAATGCTCGAAAAATGCTCGTTCGATTTTCCGCTCGGTTGTAAACGAGCCGATCGGCTCGGTTCAGTTTGGAAACGAGCCAAGCACGAGCAAAGGTCCACTCGGTTTGGCTAGGTTCGTGAACAACCCTATATTACACGAGAAGGTTATAAGTGATTGTTAGTGAAAAAAAATACAATGATCAATTTCTCATCCTATCCACCATGGCCCGAGATTTACTGATATGATGATAATTAGTTGGATTCCCCGTGTATATTTTGTATAATAATTGCATTAACTATGTTCGTTTTTATCTCGGAATTCGTTTCTATTGATCATTTGTGGGTTTTGTAGGATCCCGAGCATAAAGATAGCATTTTGGGGCTTAAACGAGTCTTAACGAGATGCCGGGATCGAGCCGAGGAGTTTGGAATTAAAAGAATAAAAAATTCTGAGTTTTGCTTCTCTCGCGCTACGCGCCAGCCGGAGGGAAAGTCCTCGCGCTACGCGAGGGGTGGAAAAAGCTGCGAAATTACCCTTTTATCCCTCATTAACCCGTGGATCTACCCGAGATGCCACCCGACTATTTTGTCGGGTTGCGAGGTACGTCGCGTCACGCGACAACATGTGGGGAACCCCTCGCGCTACGCGACGGGTGCTAAAATCGGCAAAGTTGTTTAAAACTCAAACCAAAACCCTAATTCGAGGAGGAGGACATTATTGGACGATTGGGAGCGGCTGAGGAGGATCATAGGCGATTTCCAGGAGCTTGGGAGCAAAGGATTGGAGATTGGGAGCTAGGAAGTGAAGATTCGAAGACTTAATCGTCCCGGTTTTTACGTTTCTCTTCTTAGTTTTCATTCCTTTGTAATCAATGACTTCTTCCATGACTTATACTTCTGTTCTGATCATGTTTAGAGGCTAAACTTCTGTAGCTTCCTAGGTTTTGATGATTATGCATGTTTAACTTAGTATTCTTTCGGTTTTCGGATTATGCTTGTGTTTAAAGTTAATGATAATGATTTGGTTTGCATGATCAGTTGTGTACGTGTATTTAGATCTGTTCTTGTGATTGGTTTATTGCTTCACGTGTGTCTTGATGAATGTCTTTCATATAATGGATGCATGCTAAATCGTTTACCTAGGGTTTGCGGTATTTAGATGATTTGGTAGACGTATTGAATCATTGAAGTGATTTATCTTGAATTGAACTAACTAAATATGCAACTAATCTTAATACTGTGAGGTTAATAGATTATCAGGTTGTCTTGTGTGATTGATTGCTAGGTTAGAGTCTCTGTGAGGAGTTCGGTCTAGTTCCCCTTTCATATCATAGTTTCCTGAGTCTGATTAGGCATTCCAGATCTATCCCCTTACCTTTAGGTATTGTGACACTCGCGCCGTGAGGTAGAGTGTCTATCGGGTGTGTCGTTAGCTTAGTTGGAGAACCTGTGAGGGTAATCCACAAACCGGTGTTTTATCGGCTTATTAGGTCTATTTAGTTGCTTTCCTTGAAAGTGTCGAGGTTTCTCTAGGTCCCTTTTAAGTTAGTATCTTCAGATCCCGGTTACACAAGTCTTTCCAAAACCGTTAGGAGAAAAGCCAAAAACATGTATAGGATTCTTACCTAGGTAGTGATTTCTTCTCCTGATTTAAATCTAGTCAATCCCTTGTTTTCTGTCCAGTATTAGTTCTTTTAAAGTAATTTAAAATAAACCCCCCTCATTTACTTTCATTTAGTATTTTTAGTTGAGTCTTAGGTAAGTTCAGTTTACGTTTTCCATAAAGAAGTCTTTGGGTTCGATAACTCGGACTTAATAGCTATTCTGCAGTCGACCGGTACACTGCCGGTTGTGTTGCTTAGGATCGAGTCTTAGTTTTATAAATTTAAAGCTTTTTAGTGTCTAGTTAGAGTTTTAGTTGTTAGTCTAATTTAGTATAGTCTAGCACACATCAAAGTTTTTGGCGCCGTTGCCGGGGACTTCTTGGCGATTGCGTTAATTGGACTTACTTGATTTAATTGCCATTTGTGCTAAGTGTTTTTAATTAGTTTGTTTTCAATTCTATTTGTTTTTATTTTATTTGTTTGAGTCAGTCTTACGGTTTTTAATTTTGTGTTTTACAGGTTTATGCCCCGCTTGAGATCACAAGGACCACCCTCGGATCAAGATTTGCAGCTTGCGTTGCCCAAATTTAAGGGTGGTACTTCTTCTCTTTCTGTTTTTGATTCTACATCTTTTCCTACAGCACCTTCTTTTATTTCTTCTGCAGATTCTAGCCCACCTAGTTCACCACACACACCTATGGCTGAGAATCAGACTGTTCATCAGCAAGCCACCAATGGCTTCACAGGAGTTAGCAATCCAATCATACTTCCTGCCATTGCTAATGATAACTCCTGGCAGATCCCATCCTACGTCATGACAGCTATCTCTAATAACTGTCAATTCCATGGACGCGAGGATGAGGACGCACCTGCACACATAGGTCGCTTAGAGCGAATTGGTAGAACTTTCAAGTTGCAGGGTGCGTCTGATGATGCCATCTTTTTACAGCTGTTTCCCTTTTCACTTGCTGATCGAGCCGCTACTTGGCTCGAATCTCATGCAGCTGGTACTTTCACCACCTGGCCGGCTCTTCGTGAGCGTTTTCTTCATAAATACTTTCCGCCGGCCAAGGCATCTAGGCTTAGAGATGAGATACATTCGTTTAGGATGGAGCCCGATGAACCATACTATCGTGCTTGGGAGAGGTTTCAAAACCTCCTTAGTCGTTGCTCCCAGCATGGTTTGTCTGAGTGGGCTTTGGTAGAAAAGTTTTACAATGGGTTGAATTATGAGACGAGAGCTAGGTTTGACACGTCTGCGGGTGGGCATCTCATGGGTAAGAAAAATGTGAATGAATGTAATGAGATGTTTGAGAGTTTTGCCCAAGCAGAACATGAGCAGCGGTCTGGAAACAGGAATTCCAGTCCTGCCACTGGTACCTCATCTCGAGGAGTTCACCATGTCACCATGGATACTAGTGTGGTTGCTGCTCTTGATAGTCTAGTTCGTGAGGTGAGAGAGTTGAAGAAAAAGGTTGATAGGTGTGAGCTATGTAGAGGTGACCATGCCACTAATGAGTGTCCTCTGATAGGTCAAGAACAAGCTAGCTATGTTAATAATTCTTATAACTCTGGTTGGAGAAATCAAAACAATTCTAGTTGGCGTTCTTCAGGTGCTCCCCCAGGTTTCCAACAGGGCTCTAGTCAAAACCAGGGGCAGGGTAGTGGTCAGAATCAAGGTGTTAGTCAGGGTAATGGAGAGTTGAGTAGGATAGAGAATCTGTTAACTCAATTAGTGGTCAAAGATGCAAAAACACAACAGATTCTAGCTGAGCATGATAATCTTCTGAAAAACCAACAGTCAGCTTTCCTAGATCTTCAGAGGACCGTAGGGGACATAGCTAGAAGGTTAGATGAGAGGCCCCCAGGTCAGTTGCCCGGTAATACTCAACAGAACCCGAATGCACATGTTAAGGCCATTACAACTAGATCGAGTAGGCAGTTAGATGAGGTGAGAGGCCCTATAGTTGAGGAGGTCGTGTTTGAGAAGAATGAGAGTGAGAAGGTAGTAGAGAATCCCTCTCCGGATAGTGCTGTTAGGAAGCCTAGTGTGTTTGAGCGTTCTCCGGTGATTGATCATTCCCGTCTCCCGTTTCCTGATAGGCTTAAGCATCAAAAGTATGAAAGGGATTACGGGCACTTTTTAGATCTCTTTAAGCAATTAAAGGTCAATCTCCCGTTCATAGAAGTGATTAAGTGGATGCCTAAGTATGCGAAATTTCTGAAGGATCTCCTGAAGAATAAAAGCAAACTGGGTGAGATTTCAAGTGTCTCTTTGTCGGGTGAGTGTTCTGCGGTGGTTATGAACCAACTACCGGAGAAATTGGCAGATCCTGGGATTTTCACAATCCCGTGTCTGTTTGGTAGTGAGGTTCAATGCCACGCGTTGGCGGATTTAGGAGCTAGTATTAACCTTATGCCTTATTCCTTGTATGAGAAATTAGGTTTAGGTGAATTGAGTCCAACGTGTATGACACTTTCCCTTGCTGATAAATCTGTTAAGCACCCACGGGGAATTGTAGAGAATTTGTTGGTGAAAGTTGGTAAGTTTGTATTCCCCGTTGATTTTGTGGTTTTAGACATGGAGGCTGATGAACGTGTTCCTATTATCTTAGGTCGACCCTTTTTGTGTACTGCTAAGGCAAATATTGATGTGTTTAAGGGTCAGATCACACTTCACGTAGGAGAAGAGAGTGTTGTGTTTGAGGTAGCCAAATCGATTAGGGGTCCTAGTATTCCGAAAGGGTCGGTGTTCTTGATCAATTCGTGTGAGGTGGATGATAGGATGATGGAGAATGAGAGAGTGTATTCGGTTGAGGAGGATGATGAGTTAGATAGAGTTGCTGAAGAGTTTTTGAGGGTATGTGAAAGTGGTGATGAGTTAGTTGATTGTGAATTTGAGAAGTTTGTGGTTGAGGATAGCAATTCCCCAAGTGTGGGGATGTTAGAGTTTGATAGAGAACCGCCAGCATTAGCAAAACCCAAGTGTAGGGATTGTTGTGATTTGATTGATTCTGAATTTGGTGGTTTCTTGTTTAGTGGTGAGTTTGGATGTGAGGTTGTTAGTTTCGGGGTGAGCTGGGTCTTCATGATCCCCCATAAGTTGATCTGAGTGATGGTTTTGGGGTAATTACCCGTTTGTAGAGTTTGTAGAGATGGTTTTTGGTAGTTTGTGTCGGTTTTTGTGTTTCGTGTGTTTCGTTTTCGTGTCTTGTTAAGTGTTTGCAGGGAAACAATCTTATGGTTGCGATTTGACACATGACCGGGAGGCTACCAGGTAAGTTTTCCCACTTGGTTCATGTTAATAGAGGTAAAAAGATTATTGGGGTCAAAATTTTTCTAAGGCATGAAAAATTTCGTAACTTTCTGAAAAAAATGCAACCTCGCGCTACGCTCCGGGCTGCTTGATTTCTCTCGCGTAGCGCGACGACTCTCGCGTCGCGCGAAGTGTTCATGCCTAACCCTCGCGATACGCGAGGGATCCCAGAATTTTGAATTTTTTTATTTTACCTGATTTTCACCATTTAACCCATTTTTCCACCATTTTCGACCTTCTACCTTCATGTCATCCATTTTTCCACTTGTTTAAAGCAACTTGAATTTCATACGTGTGTTTCTCTATTTTGTGAGTCGTTTTTGTTTTTTTTTATTGAGTCTGTTTGATGCTGTGTTTGCCTGGTAGAATGTTTGTTTTGCAGGTTTGGAATAATTCACCCGTACTCAATCTCCATTCGGGTGAATATTTCTAACAATTTTATAAGGAGGCAACCAGTGATTCCTGATCGCGAATGAAATGCTATACGATCAGAGGTTTTGGATTCAGACTCTGCACAGCTGGACACTGCTTAACCAGCTAAGTCTTTTCCAAAACTCTTCTTTTTATTTATGTCTTTCTTTTAGTTTCAACATTGAGGACAATGTTTAAATTAAGTGTGGGGATAGGAAGACATGTGTCTTAGGTTTAATTTCATTGAGTCATTCTTTTAATTTTTGCGTGTGTTTAGTTAATTTTATTTTAGTGTGTCTTTAAAAAATCAAAAAAAAAAAAAAAAAAAAATTAGAACATTTCCCTGATTTTGATGTTTGCATATATTAAAAATGGAAAATGATAGGTACAGTCAGGTGTCTGGTTTTCAACTACTATATGTATGAGATAATAAATAATTGAAAGCGTGTCTGATTTGGGATGCACGGGTAGGCCCAGCCGATTTTGAAGGGTTTTCATAGATGTATTCTAATCCATCTAATTAAATATTTAATTTACTATATGTGTTCTCACTAGATGGAAGTCGAAACTGTTGGAAGGTTGAAAAAGCACCACTGTAGGTTGATACCCGTTTGTATTTAAGATTAGCATAGTTGGCACACGTTATGTGGCGCCTTAGGATTCCATCTTAGTATTGTGTGAGTTTGAAAATGACAATTAGGTGCGAGAGGGCATTCAAAAACCTCTAGGCCAGTGCTTAATGATTGTGGCCTGAAGCTTATGTGCTTGACAGCTGGGATGGCGACTTGGCTGGCAACACCTCTGAGTTAGGGTCGTGATCCTGTTGTTTTTAAATCTTGCACAAAATAAAATAAAATAAAAAAAAAAAAGAAGAAAGACAAAGCCTATGGTGTTGCTCAAGGGGATGGTGACTCAGTGGGCAACAGCCCTCTAGGTGGAGTCTTATAAAATATATATATGTATATATATATATATGAAAAGTTGCAAAGAAGAATAAGTGCTGAAAAGAAAAATATTAATAGTGTAGCTTAGTTTCCATCAAAACAAGTTAGTTTTAAATACATGTGGGTATTGGGTTACAGTGGTAGAAAAATCATGGATTTTTGATTTAGTCTATGCTTCGGAGATTTGATAACAGGAATAGATACCGACTTGTGAGAATTCATGATTAATAAAATAGAATACTTGAACCTAAATGCTATACTCTTGGGGACTTGGATGATCGGTGGTTGGGTTTAAATGGACAAATATACCTTGTGATCGCGGTTAACACGTTAGTAAATTTTAATAAGTAATTAGACTTAAATGTTGGAAATCAGATTTAAACTTGACTATGATTCCATTTGCATAAGTCTTTTTCAGGGACGAAAAAGAGGCAAGTGTGGGGATATTTGATATGATGATAATTAGTTGGATTCCCCGTGTATATTTTGTATAATAATTGCATTAACTATGTTCGTTTTTATCTCGGAATTCGTTTCTATTGATCATTTGTGGGTTTTGTAGGATCCCGAGCATAAAGATAGCATTTTGGGGCTTAAACGAGTCTTAACGAGATGCCGGGATCGAGCCGAGGAGTTTGGAATTAAAAGAATAAAAAATTCTGAGTTTTGCTTCTCTCGCGCTACGCGCCAGCCGGGGGAAAGTCCTCGCGCTACGCGAGGGGTGGAAAAAGCTGCGAAATTACCCTTTTATCCCTCATTAACCCGTGGATCTACCCGAGATGCCACCCGACTATTTTGTCGGGTTGCGAGGTACGTCGCGTCACGCGACAACATGTGGGGAACCCCTCGCGCTACGCGACGGGTGCTAAAATCGGCAAAGTTGTTTAAAACTCAAACCAAAACCCTAATTCGAGGAGGAGGACATTATTGGACGATTGGGAGCGGCTGAGGAGGATCATAGGCGATTTCCAGGAGCTTGGGAGCAAAGGATTGGAGATTGGGAGCTAGGAAGTGAAGATTCGAAGACTTAATCGTCCCGGTTTTTACGTTTCTCTTCTTAGTTTTCATTCCTTTGTAATCAATGACTTCTTCCATGACTTATACTTCTGTTCTGATCATGTTTAGAGGCTAAACTTCTGTAGCTTCCTAGGTTTTGATGATTATGCATGTTTAACTTAGTATTCTTTCGGTTTTCGGATTATGCTTGTGTTTAAAGTTAATGATAATGATTTGGTTTGCATGATCAGTTGTGTACGTGTATTTAGATCTGTTCTTGTGATTGGTTTATTGCTTCACGTGTGTCTTGATGAATGTCTTTCATATAATGGATGCATGCTAAATCGTTTACCTAGGGTTTGCGGTATTTAGATGATTTGGTAGACGTATTGAATCATTGAAGTGATTTATCTTGAATTGAACTAACTAAATATGCAACTAATCTTAATACTGTGAGGTTAATAGATTATCAGGTTGTCTTGTGTGATTGATTGCTAGGTTAGAGTCTCTGTGAGGAGTTCGGTCTAGTTCCCCTTTCATATCATAGTTTCCTGAGTCTGATTAGGCATTCCAGATCTATCCCCTTACCTTTAGGTATTGTGACACTCGCGCCGTGAGGTAGAGTGTCTATCGGGTGTGTCGTTAGCTTAGTTGGAGAACCTGTGAGGGTAATCCACAAACCGGTGTTTTATCGGCTTATTAGGTCTATTTAGTTGCTTTCCTTGAAAGTGTCGAGGTTTCTCTAGGTCCCTTTTAAGTTAGTATCTTCAGATCCCGTTACACAAGTCTTTCCAAAACCGTTAGGAGAAAAGCCAAAACATGTATAGGATTCTTACCTAGGTAGTGATTTCTTCTCCTGATTTAAATCTAGTCAATCCCTTGTTTTCTGTCCAGTATTAGTTCTTTTAAAGTAATTTAAAATAAACCCCCCTCATTTACTTTCATTTAGTATTTTTAGTTGAGTCTTAGGTAAGTTCAGTTTACGTTTTCCATAAAGAAGTCTTTGGGTTCGATAACTCGGACTTAATAGCTATTCTGCAGTCGACCGGTACACTGCCGGTTGTGTTGCTTAGGATCGAGTCTTAGTTTTATAAATTTAAAGCTTTTTAGTGTCTAGTTAGAGTTTTAGTTGTTAGTCTAATTTAGTATAGTCTAGCACACATCATTTACTAACCGTCCAAGCTTCCACGGTAGCTTCGGAATCTGCTTTTTCTGTTAGTCACAAGGTTATATCGATAAGACGAACGCGAATCACTCCCCAAGCAGTTGAAATATCAATTTGCTTGAACGATTATTTGGATGCCGCGGAAAGAGTACAAGACAAATGCTCACTTGAAGGAGAATTGGAATACGAAGCCGAATTATACGAGGACGAGGTTGAGAGCGGATTGACGCCCGGAATGACCAATGATGAAGCGGCATATGATGAGTATCTTCGTAACAGCTCCGGTTCTGGTGGCGAAGAATAAACGTACAAGTTGTAACGAACGAACGGAAAACAACTGGTCGACTAGGCTAAATGGTTAGTTTTAAAAAACTATTATTTAAACTTCTATGTTGTTTAAATTGTTTGTATATTTATTATATATTTCGTTTTCGTTATATGTTTTATATATATATATTTTACTTTCTTTATATAACGTTTATTATTTCGTTATATGTTTTATATATAATGTATTTCACTTTCTTTATATAATATTTATTATATATTTCACTTTCATTATATGTTTGTAACTTTGTATGATACTATTAATAATAATATTAATAACAAAAATTTTAAACAATATTAATAAATATGATTTAATTAATATAAAAAAATAATTATAAAACCCGAACCGGTTTGGGCCCGAACTGGTTTCCAAACCGGCCCAAACCGGTTTAATAGGTTTGAGTGTTAAGGCCTTGAGACCGGTTTAGAACCCGAACCGGTTTAAGGCCAAACCGGTTTTGACCACGGTAGACCAAACCGGTTCCGGTTTGAACCCCAAACCGGTTTGGGGAAAAACCCGGTTTGTACACCACTAATTGTAGATGGGCTTTAATATAAGAATACAAACCATTTCAAAAACAAAAACATAACAAAAAATAAGATAATCTAATAACGACCTTTGCATCACTACTAAATTATGAAAAAAGAGAATGATTATCTAATAATAATTGAATAGAAAGTGAGCCGTTTTTATATTCACAAGTCTCAATCTATCCAAAATAAAGGCAAGAAATAGCATAAGCATATATAGAGAAAAAATAAAAACATATGATGAAGCTATTGACACTACCTTAAATCATGTATCAAACACTCAACAGTTTGTGATTACAACAAATTTTAAGAGAAAAAACCTTTACGAACCCATGCTTTGTGCCGGGGTTGCGATCAGTTGATATAAATACAACTATGAAATGTTTCGATCAAAGTGATCAAATGCACATAACAATTGAAACTACTTTATCGATGTTGAGGAGGAAGAAATTTATGATGCAATGTAAGTTATGGGTTTTCTTCATTTCATTTCATTTGGACATTTAGATTGATAAAGAACGCCAAAGGCATTATAACCCAGCGGCATCTTGGTGGTGGGATAAGACTTAGGGCCTATTAGGTCATGGGTTCGAATCTCACAAAGAGGGGGTTTTCTCATAATTATGAGTTTCCTCCTGAATTGGTGACTTGGTGGTGGAATATGATCGCGTGGTAACCATGGGCGGAGGATAGAGGAGACCGGGGGGGGCCGCCGCCCCCCTCTTTTTTCGTCGGTAGTGTAATTTTTTGGCCCGGTAGTGTAATTTTTTGGTCCGGTAGTGTAAATTTTTATATAAATATTGAGTTCGCCCCCCCTAAAAAAATAATTTCGCCCCCGCCCCCCCTAGGGGGATGTTCAAGCTCCGCCGCTGGTGGTAACACTGGTGGCACGATGATACTCCAGTGTTCCGTGAGTGATTCCAATTTAGCCGTTAAAAAAAAAAAGATTGATAAAGAACACTACAATTAATGCATTATTAACCTCTTGATCAATGATATATCCCTTACAAAAACCACTTATGATCTCTTAGAATTATTGTCTCGTGGATTTCCTTTAGTAGCCATGAGCGACCGGCAATATTTATTTAAGAAATCAAGATGATGTTACATAAAATATAAATTAAAATAAATACCATATACATACAAACGTAGCACTATACGCCTTATTCAAGTTTTGAAACATGTAGATGAAAGACATGAACATGATACATTGAGTAGAGAATCAAGAACAAAGGATATTACCTCATCTTCTTCATCATTAAAGTTATACAATGCGACATCATTAATAAAACTCTTTCTAATCTAACTACATTGGTTTATTACATAGAAGTAGAAAATAATGATGCATTTTATCAAACCGATGGATACCACCCGATCCACTTCACATATGGTCTGATAGAGATAAAAATACAATCATTTTCAAACGATTTTATGGGTAAAAGGGCTGAAGGCCGTGCCAATAAAATAAAACAATATTGATGCAAAGTTGAGTTTTAACCTTCGGATTGAAAACAAAGCCTTTAAAATCATGATGAAGATATCATGATTCAAAAACGTCTATCTTAATTTAAAAATCAAATAACTATACTATAAATCAATCCATGAACGCAATGAACGTTTATTTTTCCTTGGCCCACACCCACCATATTTAGTTGTTTCTGGTGTATAGAGATAAACTTTAATCGTTCTCCGAGTGAGACAAAGAGCACCAAACAAAACCACTTGCAATATTGACGTTTAATAAATCGACAGCTGTAACAAAACCAATTGAAGAAGAACAACTAACGCCAATACAATACAATACACGGAGTACCGCCGACGAAAGCTTCATCGCAAGCAGAGAAGTACCCATCCGGGTCATCAAATTCATGCTCCAATCATAGTAGATAATGCCCCTCTTGATTCAAACAAAGACCCAAAGGAATCAACATCTATCTAGATTTGTGTGGATCTTGTCCGATGGAGCGTTCTTTTAAGACCATTGCCTATTAATTTCTTTAAAATTTGGTGAATCTTCAGTAGGTTGTTGTAATGTGTGTGTTCTTTTGTTTTTGATTGAATTACATATTCAATCATGCCCTATTATTTGGTTCGAAACTCTGCAATCAAATGAGCTCTTGTGAGTGTTTGCCCTTTGTTGGTAGGTTTTGCTATTATGTAATGAAGCCACTATGTTCCTGAGTAAAGATGAAATCAACTTCTATGAAGCTAGCTTTCTTTTTTTTTCAAACGTTTTCAATCTAAAGTGTTGAGACTTCACTTTATACAATCCTAAACCAAGGCTACATATTCAAATAATAAAAACAAAATTTTCATAATCAATTATCCCTGCTAATTAAGATCAAAGAATTTAATAGCATTATGTTCCAAAAGCAAAGCTTCAATAAGTTCTTGCTCATAGGTGAAAGAAAGGTGAAATAACACAATCGCACACACATAGACATACTTTAATGATCCAATTAATGAAAGAACTTTACTTGGTTGTAGTGGTTACAAGAGTGGATGATAGGGCTCATCGATAACCTCTTCTTAAGAAGTGAAAGCATAAGTACCGTGTCTAGCCTTTCATCATCGTCAGGTTTGAAGCAACACCTTGTTTGTATGAAACAGAAGCAAACCCAAATCGGAACCATCTATCTCTATATCTTTCCTTCTTTTAGAAGGAAACCAAAAGTACACCACTGGCGGCAAAAGTTTTCTAAAGTCGTTGATGTAGCTGGAAAAACGTCACATAAGTCTCCCTTGGCACTTCCTGAACCCGAATCGAACCTATCACGCCTCCATCGTCATTGAGGTAACTCATGCATATTATATTATATGGTAACTCACTGTTTGTTCAAGTTAGTTTCAAATGTAAGTATATATAATTGGACTTTAGATAGTTACTTATAGTATTGATTGTTTAGTTTTGATTTTGATTCTAAATTTTTACTGTTTGCAATTTATTAAATATAGTTTTCCTTTTGTTTAGATGAAATTGAACTTTAGGAAATGACTTATAGTATTGATTGTTTAGTTTTGATTTTGATTCTAGATTTTTAGGTTTGTAATCTATTAATTATTGTTTTCTTTTTGTTTAGATGAATTTAGACTTTAGGTTATACTTTAGTTTCTAATCATGAATATTAAATTTGTTAATTATTATTGTGTATTTGTGTAAATGTGTAATTGATTATAGTTTCGACTTTGTTATAAAATTAACGAATTTGAAACTTGGTAGATGAAATCTCATTCTAAGCATACAATTTTTTTTTCATTATTGAATGAATGTACCGTAAAAAAATTTCATATTGAATGTATGTACCCCAATTTTTTTACATTATTGAATTAATATATTGTAATTTAATTTTATCGAATGAATGTACAACAATTTTTTTTCCAGGATACCCCTGAATTTATGGCTAGATCCACCACTGTCTCATGACGTTTACAAAATATATTAGTGCATCGATTGCACCAAGGTACAATACTTTTGAACCAAGTACTTCTTCGCCCTATATACTTGGAGATAGTAAGACTCGTTGTGTTTGTATAAACGATTGGAAAACTATGAATGTTCTTAGCAGATGAACATTGTTTATATTAAAATATGCTAGCATCTTTGGATGTAAAGTGATGACAATCTATAACATATATACTCGAATTGTAGGTCAAAAAATAATCACATTGTGTCAACTATTTTAAAAAATTATCTATCTAGAGGTTCGATAGAGTCTCTAGATGATCGTTTAGATCATATCTGTAAACTACGTTTATATGAACCTTACATATAATCCGTTCATATGTAATTGAAATAAAAACACTTTTACTATCAACTACAATACGATAATAAAAGAAAGAAAGTAAAGTACATATACTTTCATAAAAGCTGATTTATCAAGGGAGAAAACTTGGATCAACGTGGTTCCATATGAATCCGCTTATAATTCGATTCAGATGGCTTTTAATCGGTTTCAATGGATAGCGTCTCAAAGCAATCCTAGTGGATTAGTTCATCTTCAAACTGGTTTCACCCAAATCGATTTTTGTATTGGTTTTGGAACGTGCATCGATTCAGATACGCACCTCAAATAGAATGGCCTACTAAAATTTTGGATCGAGATCCGACTTGGACATGCACCTCTAACAGAACGCCCGACTAGAATTTTGGATTGCAAGTTAAACAAATTTGGGTCAAAATGAGACCCAATGTTGTGGAAGACTAAAGTCCAAGCTTTCCATCTCTCCATCTCCTATATTGGATCATGTCTAATGCAATCCCACTTGTTAAAAAAAAAAAGTTTTCAAACTATTGACTCGTTACCTAAACATGCACCCCAAAGAATATCAAAGAGTGGACCTGAGATCAATGGTAAAGTTGTCGCCATATAACCTGAAGATCACGGGTGCTTCTTCCTATAGTGGCTCAACAACCTCGAGACCCTGGCCGTGTACGTGCCTTGTGCATCAGGGAAAAAAGGACTTTAAAATGAAGATTAAAAAATCTAAAAGCTACATGGATAAAATAAGTGAAACAACACCAACATCATCATTAACTTTAAGCAACCTCAACCCAAAATTTGCTTTTCCCCTCTATCTATGACTCCAAGAACGAGTTTTTGACACAAAAAGTAATGTTACCGAGCACATGAGCATTTGCTAAAACAAAGCGGCCCCTAATAGACACAAGACACAACAACATTACCATCATATAGTCACATCCTTAATAGTTTGTGGGAGAAAATCCTCTTTGAATACGGGCTGTTTCGTGAGATCGCCTTGTGGGATTCAATTGCATTCACCAGCGAGTTATGAAGCGGACCCTGCACCCAGATTTTAGATTGTGTTATTTGTTTTCTGTTACAACTATAGGTAAATTTTCTAATAAATAGATATTTAACGGGTCAAATAGTCGAAAGTCACCAGAAATTGTATTTTCAATGCATATAGCCTGCTAAATCGTTTTATTAAGAAAATTGATATTATTTAAATAATAGATTTCTACAATCATAACTAACACAAATTATTTATACAAGTATTACAAAGGTAGATTAAAAAGCTTTTCAGTCAACTTGACCCAACCCAACCAATTTTGATCACTCACCCAACCCTCCTATGTTGCAACCTCTACAATGAACCACAACATTAGTGAAAGATCACATACCTCAGAAACACGAAGAGCGGTTTGAACAACATAGTTAGCGTGTGGATCTTGAAGCAACTGTTCGAAATGAGTAGCCAAGATCAATTCACTGATGATGGTTGACCTGATTTGACCATCTAAAACAGCTAAACATTTCTCTACCACATGGCTGCTAAATTTTTGGGTCGCAAGGTGCACATAGTTACCCTTAAACTGAGAGGTCAGCTTGGACACAGCCGAAGGAATCTGCAGCTCGAGAATGTACTGCACAACATAATTTCTGCATTGTATGATAAAAACCAGCTTCAACCACAACTGCAAAAGATATAGATATAACTTCAACAATCGTTTCTTGGCATTACCCGAATGCATCTTGGGCAAGAATGAGGCCATTTCTTGAAATTTCTGAGACTAATTTTTCACGATACTCGCCTATCGAGTGATTGATGCATCTTTGTAACACACAGCACCCATGTTGATGGGTGGCAATTTCAAGACAGAATTTTGCAGCAGCTTCGAAGATGAACTGTGATCAATGAAGAAATGAATGAAGTTCATGCATTAATTTTTCATAAAGCTGGTAGCTTTTACCTAGTAGGAAATGGGTCAGGTTGGCATTTGCCCAAAGGGTTATTTGGATGTCTGTTAACATCTGAAATGGATTATACAAGATAAAAGCCAAATACTACAATAATATAGTTTTTTTACCGGACAAGGATTTGGTGTGACCAACTGGACTAGACTCGTTGATGGTTGTAATATGTTGCATGCTTTGACCGATTACCCATTTTTCCATCTATATTTTCTTGAAGAATAGAAATTAAAAGGGCAGTAGTGCATCAAGACTGTGCACAAGCAATTTCTTGGTTGCATTTTGTAAAGAAACTGTTTCTGTGACCCAAACCCATGATCTTCAAGGTTAGCCCATGGTACTAACTAGAAACAAATTCTACAAATACCAAGGAATGTTGAGAAAATAGCATATGCTCAGAATTACAGTTTGTAAATTTCAGGTCACACTTCTTACTCTCCAAATCTGAAATTTGTATAGAACTTGTAGTAAATGAACATTAACAATTTTCTTTTGGGATGAATGACAAGATTAAATGTATCCATCATGTTTTTCATCATAAAGATAAGACCCAAAGGAGATTTTTAAAGGAAGAACAGTATATATTTGACCTCAAAGCCAAAACCAAGGGTGCTGGCTGCTTCCAAAAACCAAAGCAAATGATTTTAAAGGGCACTAATACAATGAAAAAGATGATCTAAGATTTATTCCATCACATTATAAACACAAACAAATTTGCCATTTTATCATGCTAGCAGAGTACAAATATGTTGCTATGACACCATACCTTATTATCTTCATTGCTGAGACACTGCAAGCAACGCTGAATAACGTGATTACCATTGAGATCCTTTATAAGAGCGAGAAAACCCGGTTCAATAGCAGAAATAACAAGCTTAACTTGCTGCCTAGTCTTTAGAGTCTCTATAAGCTTCTGTACCACCCTAGTTCTGTAATAACCCAAACATTTGATATCTTTAATGGTATAAAACACTAAAAACATAACACTAAACATAATGTAAATATAAGTTACCCATGAGTATTCAGTGAAATTTGAACAAGGTTCCCAGGTTGTCGAGTAATGACCGTCAAAATATGCATTCTTTGTTCTTCACTACACACTTCCAAAAGTTTCTGCATAAGGTAATTCCCAAAAGGGTTGATCATAAGCTCAACTACATGCCCAATAATCTCATCAAACACAATCTGTATATGTTGTGGGTTCCCATCATCAAAAATCTTTTGTAGAAGACGACACCCGTGTTGATCTTTAGCCATCGCAAACAGAAACCGTCGAGCTTGATTCAAATGAGAAGAACAAGACAAGTTAACTTTGGTATGACCATTTTCACAAGGTCTCACAAACTTCTTTCTGGCCCGACTTACATCTTCACCTTGAATGATCAGACTATCCTCACAAGTGGCTAAACCCTCAAGACCAGGCTCGGGCCCCCCATGAGTGATTCTAATATTTGATGAACCACCGGCTGCCATGTAGAACCGATAAGGGTCATGGTGCAGGTTAGTCTTGGCCTTTACAGGGATCATAAAAGGTACATTTTGCATCATTTCATCCATTGAATTCATCCCAATTTGGGCTGGAATCCGCGGTTGATAACAATAATTTAACACATTCTATACAAATTAGGTTGAGATAAAAAATTCTCAGATTGCCCAAAGTTTTGCTGAAAACCAAAGAATGCTGGATTGATTTCACTACCAGAATTCATGGGGATTCTTGAAAAATGAGGGTTAGCTGCAAGATAACCAGAATCCCCAAACGAGGTTGAACTGACTCGATTATCGCAAAGTAAAGGCTGATTTCCATCATGATTGATATGCATTCTACCAAGTTCTTCAACAATATTTTCATCAACTTCCTTCCCAAAAGATGATTGGGGCAGTTCTAAACAGGGGTTTCTTGAAATGATGTAGGGTTGGGGGATGGGATCAGGTGATGATGAATAACCATTAGAGAATATGCTTGGAAAGATAGTTGCAGGGGAAACACATGTATTTTGACTGTAACCACATGAATCATAAACATCATCATCATACATACCATACACCATCCTATTGACATTTGGAAGAACAGCAGAGGCATTACCATGATGATTACCATTTACAAAATGATGATGTTGGTGGTTGTGATGATGATGATGATGGCCATTAGCGTATGATGGATGATGATTTAGGGAAAGTGATGTTGCATAGGGATCTCACCCAACAACATTTCAAGTTCTTTATCGTCCATCATCAACAAGACAACAATCAGGAGACTTTATACCAACAAAAACAGGGAAATCAAGAAACCTTGAAAACAGCAAAATAAATGCAATAAAAACTAGATATTCAAAGCACCCACATCAAGAAAATGATCAAGAAACACTAGAAATAGAAAACCCACATAGATACCCCTTTTTAATCATCTGAGTTCGGCTGGGAACAATCAAGAATTCGATTGATGATGTGGGTTTTAGTTAGGTGATGATATAATGGTGGTGATGATGATCATAATTTCATTTGGGTTTTTGGGAAATTTGGATCTTTGGGAATGAGTTTGGTGAGACATGCAAAGAAGAAGGATGATTTTATACAGAGTGTATGTATAGGTGGTGATGGTAGAGTACACACTGGCTTACTGGTAAGGTCTCAACTCTCACGCCATAAAAGCTGGAGAGAGGAACAAACTCTTACTCTTCTCTCTACATTACTTGATTACTAGGTATATTAAACCCGAGTTAAATAAATAAAATATTAATATAATAAAATTTATTAAATATAAAATAATATTTTAAGATATAATATGACTGTAATTACATATGAAGAATAACTATAACTAATAAAACAGTGATATTAACTTCTTAAAATTATTTATTAAATATAAAATAATATTTTAAGATATAATATGACTGTAATTACGTATGAAAAATAACTATAACTAATAAAACAGTAATATCAACTTCTTAAAATTTTGTTTTTAAATTTTTTTCCAAAAAAAATAAATAATTTGTTCTAAAACAAACCATGTAAAGAGTAATTTTTAAAAATTTTCTTATTACATCTCCCAAATTAATTATTTTTGATTTTAAAGAATTGAATTTTTTAAAAATACCACTTTTAAAATATTTCTTTTTCGAAAGTTTATGCTTTAGAAAATTTTATCATTTTATATTAAAATTGTTTATTTAGAAATAAAATTAATAAATAGATTTCTTTTTATTTATTAAATATAAAAAATGTTAAATAATGTTATTAGTAATTAAGGTAATTATTTAATATGAGAGAGAGGAGATAAAATTTTGATGAGATTGATTGTGGTGTTGCAATGTGGCACTTCAAGTTATTTTTTTTATTAGAGTTGGAAGATGTGTGTGAGTGAAAAATCATAAAAAAATATAAAAAAAAACTAATAAAACTAATTGGTCATTTAGGATGTTGTTATTGGTTATTTTTCATACCTTATTGGTTATTTTTCATACCCTTTGTAATAAACAGGGCTACAAACGAACCGGACGAATATAAACAAGGGTTAAGAAATAAACTTGTTGATAAACTGCTCACGAACACTTATCGAACGAGATTTCTTGTTCGTGTTCGTTCATTAAGAAAATGACATGTTCATAAACTGTTCACGAAAACTTACTGAACACAAATGAACATTATTAAAAGCAAACGAGCACAAACAACTATTCATGAACATTACAAACAAAGAAGCTAATGAACAAAAACTAATACAAATAATCATAGATTTATTTTAAAATAAAATTTACATTTTAATTACAAAAGTTACACAAAATCCATAAAAACTAATAAGTACTTAACATAAATATAAAAAATACTTGATATAATTGTCATAAAAATAACAAACACAATAATTAAGAATATAAACGAACACACTAACGAACATAAGCGAGCATATTATCGAACGTTCATGAACGGAAGCTAACGAGCATATTATTGAACGTTCATGAACATAAATGAACGATCAAGACTTGTATTGGATATATGAGGCTGGTGCAACCAAACCACACTTAGAACAATTTTGGTGCAACTGTGAAGGACTTCCGAAGATAAAGGCTGCACATCCGTAGATTAAAGATAAAGGAACTTCCGAAGAGGAATCATGCTTCCGAAGACATAGCCATCTATCTTTCGAAGTATCAACACTTAGAAGATTTCAAGACAATGACTTTCGAAGCATAGAATCTTGAAGACCAGCGAAAGTCTCAGAAGAAGTAAATTCTTCCGAAGTGTAAATGGCTTCTGAAGAACTTGTTCTTCCGAAGCCAGTTAACCTTCAGAAGAACTTACTATGAACCAGTGAATATTAGCACGGTCTCTCTAACAAGCCGCTGCAACCTCTGAGACACTGCATGACATTTTCTCACGCCCATGTAGTTGACCATACTTTAGTTCACTATTCATTCCTTATCAGTTAGTACATTTGCTAACTTTAGTTGGTAAACAAAAATGTAAGTCATGGAAATGTCACGACTACCTTATCTAGGATAGTATTTTATTCTAGAAACCTTACTACTAGCAATGTAGTATTTGTTTAGTAAGTAAGTTTTAGCTGGCTGTCTTTTGTATAGCCGGCTGTAGATAGTATAATATATAGTTCTCATTGTAAACTCATAAGAGTATGCTTGTAAGAGTCTTGTAAACTTTGAGTTGAGAATTAATATATACAAGTATCTTGAAAACCATTTCTTGTGCCTTGTTTACTTAGTATATTCTTAGAGGATTCTGCTTCATTATTTTATGGTAACTTAGTGAGTTAAAGAGAGAATACTTGTCTTGAGTGACTTGTATCGATCCTACAATTGGTATCAGAGCTTCTAGGCTCTTGATTGTGAGATTTACCATCCCAAATCATCTTGACTTTTCACTCATACACTCATCTCACTTAAAAATGACCATGAACCAGAAATCTCCAGAATTTGAAATGGGAACAATGACTAAAGCTCCTATCATCACCCCTGAAAACTTCAGATCCTGGTGTATGCGCATTGAAGGTTTCATTAAGTATTAAGATAGCAAATATAGAGATCTATCACTAATGGTCCTTACAAGACAATGGTGGCATCCTCAGATAGTAAAGGTGCCATGATAGAAACGGTTGTTAAAGATTACTCAGATGGAGATCATAAGAAGATGGAAATCGACAACGAAGCCATTACTGTACTGCTTACAACCATACCAAACTCCATCATGGTAAGCTTTGAGTATTGTACAATAGCCAAAGAACTCTTTGATGCCTTGATTCAGATGTACTATGGTTATAATGACTCAAAGAAAGATTCCATGAAGCAGCAGTTCGAAACTTCACCTATATTACTGGAGAAACTCTGAGCCAATAATATTTCAGGTATATGGATATTATCTCATCACTTTAGTCAGTTGGAGTATCTCTGAGAAAAGAGATCTATCAAGGAAGTTCATGAATGCACTTCCTCAAGAGTGGACTTTCTACTGTGTCTCTATCAATAGAACAGAGAATTTGAATACTCTCATAATGACTGAACTATTCGACATTCTTGATGGATACCGTATAGTGATGGAAACTCAAAAAGGTCACCAGATGAATAGAATCTCTGGTCGAAACCCCTAGTCCCAATAGTACCTAACTTACTCCCAGCAATAACCATGTTCTTTTGGGCTATATATCACTTTTCCTGATACACCAAGGTCTCAACAAGCTTAATCAAGTCCCTTCCCGGATAATTGTTCCTTTGTTTTAGGAAATGAGCATTCTAGTGACTTTTAGTTCTGCTTTGATGATCTAGAATGCTTCAGCCCAGATGATGTTGAGTACATGGAAATCGTCCGATAAATGGCTCTGCTAACTTATAGAGCAAAGAAGTTCTTCAAAAGAACAGGAAAGCAGTTCCCTCAAAACCCCAACCAACAGCAAATTCGGGTTTGATAAAAGCAAGGCCAAGTGCTACAACTGTAATCAACTTGGTCATTTCATCAAGGAATGCAAAGCTCCAAAATCCAATCTAGGAGCCACTCAAGCCTCCATATATTCTGCCACATATAAAGCTGCCTCAACTGAATAACAAAATGCTGTTGTTGCTCAAGAAGTTGACTGGAGCTTCATGGTGCAAGAAGTGACTCCTGCTCAAGAACTCATGGCTGAACTGATGATAGCATGGTATATGAACATCTTTGCACTCCAGCTTGTATTACTAAGTCAAACCGTATCAGGACTATAACATGGAAATCAAGTATGATATTGAGTCCTTAAACATCTTAAAATATGATTTTAAAAGGGCAGAATCTGACTTAAAATAAAAATTGAAGAATTAGAAAGAACTGTGTCCTCTTTAAAGCATGAGCAAACTAATTATATGACTCAAATCAAAGATTTAGTTTTCAAGTTAACTGAGGCTTAAGGCCAGCTAATCATAGCTAAGGCTAAAGCAAAGAAGTATGCTATTGAAGAGCATATTTTCAAACCATTCTTGCATCATCCTCCCACTCAAAAAATGTTATCAAAACAAAGGTGGGTTGGGAACCAATGAAATTACTCCACCATATTTTATGAGTCTACCAGACAATCAAGATGTGGTATTGAAGAGCAGGAGGTTCCATCTGCTAACCCCCTATCTTATAGGAAGAAGAATGATGCAAATATGGAGACCATTACGAAAAAGGATCAAGTAGAAAATCGATCTTCACCTGTAATGAATAACCCCTGACCACCAAAGCCAGAAGAAACAAAGCCAAGGCAGCCAGGAAAACAACCAGGAAAGTAGCTGAGTCCAAGCTGAAGATAGATCCAAAGCAAAAGGGAGTGTTTATCTCAGCTGGATTCCAGGTGGTTGAAAGATCCGATCCAGGAGAGGAACGTAGTACCAGCAGTCCTATCCAGCTGAAGGGTCAGAAACTGAAGGGAAGTCTGTTGAGAAACGCAAGAAAAACAACAATCATCTCACCCCATGAAGAGTAACATTGAATGCATAATGTGTGGTCTGCATAACCACATGGCTAAAGATTGTTACTAATCCTACAAGCACACAATATGCAAATAATGTTAAGAAGAAAGAAGTCAAGGAAGGTTTCACATTTGGACCTTATCACACGATACAAATGTTAAGAAAAGGAAAACTTACTCCTGAAGCCAAATTGCTTTTGGAAGAAACCCATTCTTTCGAAAGGAAAACAGTTTCGGAAGACAAATCAAAGAAAATTACAAAGAATAAGAAAATTCCTTCGACAACTTCCGAAAAGAAGACTTCCTCGGAAGAACAGGTTGTGAAAGCTCCTTTCGAGAAGAAAGAAGCATCGGAAGAAAACTATGCTGCTCAAGCTTCATCAAGCTCATCTTCGCTGGTTAACCAAAGGATGGAATGGGAGATTAAAGAAGATGATGCAGCCAAACCTCTTCTTCCCAAACTATCATTGAACCCCTCATGTCTATATTTTGGTTCAATTATGTCATCCATATTGAAAGAACCCAAGACCAATAAGGCTTGGGTTTCCAATAGCAACTAACTTTCTCACCTTATATGCAGGGACATCCACATGACAAAATTGGAAATGTATGGATTGTGGATAGTGGATGCTCCAGGCACATGACAGGAAAAAGATCTCTTCTTTAATAATTTCAACATTTTGATAGAGGACCTGTTCAGTTTGGAGG
This sequence comes from Flaveria linearis, assembly GCA_024085815.1. Classification (NCBI taxonomy): domain Eukaryota; kingdom Viridiplantae; phylum Streptophyta; class Magnoliopsida; order Asterales; family Asteraceae; genus Flaveria; species Flaveria linearis. The sequence goes on along the minus strand of JABSNV010001078.1, from coordinate 4,307 downwards.
TGAAATCGGAGGATATATTTCTGGCAGAGGTAGTGTATTCAGTGGTAAGTTAAAAATGGACAAAGTAAAATTGGACAAACAGCTTGAACACAACGTGTTAAGTGTTTCTCAATTCTGTATCAAAAGCACCACATGCTTTTCACAAACATGAGTGCATTATCCTCAAACTCGGGTTGACAATTCCATAGGAATTGATGCTTCTTAGATCTCCCAGAAAAGGGGATATGTACAAGCTTGATATGAAAAATGCTTCCCCACCGGGTGAAGTATCATGCTTCCTTCCAAAAGCTAATGGTGATGAGTCAACTCTATGGAATAAAGAATATGTCATGTTAATTTTAAAACTATGAATAATTTGGTTAAAAATAACATGGTACATGGCGTGCCTAAAAAGGAATTTTCTACAAGGATAACTGTGTTGCATGTTCAAAGGAAAGCAACATAGGGTTCCTCATACATCCAAATAAGTTAACTCTATCACCACTCCATTACACTTATGCACATGGATCTATTGGTCCCATAAGTATAATGAGTATTGGAAGGAAATCATACTGTCTTGTTATTGTTGATGATTTTACTATATACTCATGGTGTTCTTTTAAGAACTAAAGATGAAACTGGTGAAACTTTAAAGTCTAGTTCTTAATGTTAAGCCACATGGAAAAACCCCTTACGAGCTATGGAACAAGAGACCACCATTCATTGGTTTTCTTAGGTCCTTTGGTAGCAGGTGTACCATACTTAACACAAAAGACAATTTAGCAAAATTTGCTGAAAAGTCGGATGAACGTATCTTTGTTGGATATTCGTCAAGCTCAAAATCTTATAGAGTATACAACATCAAGAACCAACAATTTTAGGAATCATCCAATATTATTGTCAATGCGAACACTCCTTGTGTTAAGGGGCCCGGTTCTGATTATATTTTTAATTTAGATTATTTCCAAATTATTCGAACCTTCTTGTGAGAATGTTTCAGCTGGAATAGGAAACTCAAAATGACTCAGATGATGATCAACTGTTTGAGTTACCCAGACCTCTTCCAAGTTCTCCAAGAATTTTTGAAGCTCAATCTCCCATCAAAATAACAAGTGGAGCTTCAACCATTGTCAACAAAGTGAATCTCAAAACTCATTGAGTGACAACACAAACACTGCACAATACCAAGCTGAGAGAAGTAAGTAATCAGGAAGAATAGGCAACTGCTAAGGCTACTCCACATCAAATGGTTACTGATGCTGTTTCTCCTCCTTCAATTCATCAGTCCATTGAATGAATGTGAAACCCCAGCTGATTCAAAATTTTACAATCTTGAGCAAACCCTTTCAAATCTAGATCTCTTTATACAAATGGATGTGATCCCTAGACTTAGGATTCATGACACCCACCCAACTAAAAGCATCATTAGAGATGTTTCTAAGGTGTGAGAACAAGAAGACAAACTCATAATGGAAATGTCTACTTGTACCCTTGCTTCCTCTCATAGATGGAACCAAGAAGATAGAAGAAGCTCTGAAGGATAGTAGTTGGATTGAGTCAATGTAGAAGAAATGGTTCAATTCAAAAGACAAAAGGTTTGGAACCTATGTCCACTACTATCTGGTCAAGTACCCATTGGCACAAAGTGGGTATTTAAACACAAAAGAATGACAGAGGCTTGATTATCAAGAACAAGACAAGATTAGTAGTTCAAGGATACACTCAAGAAGAAGGAATCGTTACATCGATGTCTTTGCACCTGTTGTAGTACTTGAGGCAGTTAGAATCTTTCTTGCTTATGCAGCATCCAAGAACTTACACTTTACCAGCTTGATGTTAAGTGCGCTTTTCTCTATGGAGATATAGACAGAGAGGTCTATGTGTGCCAACCTCCAGATTTGAAGACCCACAGTATCCCAACTACGTGTTGCAAATTAGATAAAGCTCTTTATGGATTACACCAGACACCTAGCTGTGGTACGACACTGTCTTAGTTTCTCTAGAAGAATGGTTATACCAGAGTACCATTGACAAGACATATTCATAAGGAAGACTGAAAAAGACATTTTGCTAGTACAAGTCTATGTCGATGATATCATATTTGGATCTTCAATGACCAATGTGTAAGGACTTTGAAGCATTATGAAAAAGAAGTTGAGATGAGCTCCATGGGAAAAATGGACTTTTTCTTGGAATTCAGGTGAAGCAAATGAAAGATGGGTTCTTTATCAATTAATATAAACATGTCAATGATATTTTAGAAAGATTTGAATGAAGGATTGCAAGTCAGCAAAGACAATATACCCAGAAATCAAAATCTTTGTCCTGACTTTAAGGGGAAGGACACTGATCAACATCAGTATAGGGTAATTATTAGATCTCTAATGTATCTTACGACTGTTGACCTATATTAGGTTTGCAACTTGCATCTGTGCAAGATATCAAGCTGCTCCAAGGTGTCTCACCTAGTTACTACCAAGAGAATCCTAAGATACCTCAAAGAGCTCCCAAGTTAGGTCTCTGTTATCCTAGGATCAAGACTTCAATCTCTAGGGCAATACTGATAGTGACTATGGCGGCTGCAACATTAACAAGAAATTAACATCAGGAGGATGCCAATTTCTTGGTGGAAGGATAATCTCCTGGCAATGCAAAAGCAATCTTGTGTTTTAACATCAACTGCTGAGGCTGTATATATTGTTGTTGCTAGTTGCTGTGCTCAGCTTCTGCGGATTCAAAATCAGATGTTGGATTATGGCTTCAATTTTATGGAGACTCCTATTCACATTGATAACAAGAGTGTAATCTCTATTACAGAAATCCAGTCAAGCACTAAAAAACAAAGTACTTGACATCAGGTATCATTTTATAGAGATATTCATGAGAAAAATCTGATCAAATTAGTCAAAGTTGACTCAAATGAACAATATGTTGATTTGTTCACAAAGGCTTTGATTAACAAAGATTTAAATATCTGACAGCTATTGGATGATAAACATTAACTAACTTGTCTCATATGAAAACCTTTTAATATGTGTTCTATCTGTGTCAACCAATTTAAGCCCTGTTATAAAAGGTCTTTCTTTCAAAATCTCTTAAAGTATGAATAATTCCGAAAGAAAACTTTCCTTGGAAGATATCTGTTCATCTTCTCGAAGGCAACTTTTCTAGAACTTGTAATATCTTCGGAAAAGGTTTTGAGCATCGGAAGAACATTCAAAGTGCTATCAAATCCATTTTCCGAAGTGATAAACCTTCATTCGAAAGACATTCTTACTCTTGGAAGTGAACCTACTTACCTTTCGGATGTAAGCTTGACTTCGGAAGATATTACACTCGGAAGACTCATATTCTCGGAAGAAAAACTTTACTGGGTAATGTAAATCTTTGGGCCCCACTCTGTAAAAGGTAAAGATTTTCTTACTGATATTGGAAATATTCAAATGACTTATCCTTACCGGCCTCTTTCACATCATACCCCAAACTGTCATTTCAGCTTATCCATCCACCATTTCACCATATTTAAATACTTCGACCTATCTCATTAATTTTTTTTAACCCATTTGCAAACCCTAAATGTTCCTCATCTTCACTGTCATTCTTCAACTTACCACTACTCTTTACGATCTCTGTCACAATGGCTCTAAACCCTCAGCACAATCAAGTCCGCGCTCCTTGCTCTTCAAAGATGCGAACTTCTCTAAATCATCCAATTTTTTGCATTCCACCCTACTACACAACTCTCACTGTTATCCCCAAGTTTTTACTCCAACCAAATATGCCGAAATTTGTGCAAATGGTCAGCTGACACCCTGAATGGAGTTAGGGTTATCACTCAAGAATCTGTGGCCAAGAGATAGTCATATCTGAACAGACCATCAGGAGCACTTAGAGCTTCATGATGAAGGTTCTCCTACGGAATTTCCCTAATCTGATTTAGAAGACACCTATACCCAAATGGGGTATGTGGTGATGTGAGCAGATCAATGGTCTACAAGTTTAACTTCTCCTACCACTGGAAGTTTTCCTTCACATTGTTCTTCATTGTCATCAATAAATCAGGGGATGGATCAATTCCATTCCCTATGACCTAGGATGCCTAGTTCACGGATTGGCAAAAGGTCCCGATTCACCTATTCAAGATTTATGCTGAATAACCTCCAGGGGAATATCCTCCAAGGGAAACATTCTACATGTATCCCAGGTTCATTTAGCATATCATCAATTGCGAGCTGGATCAAGAGAAGCTTGTCTATGTAGCTACTCTTTCTATCCCTCTCATGAGGCTGACCATCTTCAAAGTTCTAAATAGGGTGTCCACCAACTTC